>WNNJ02003116.1:0-61693 GCA_012934845.2 Pomphorhynchus laevis
AAAGAATTATTTGACGGAAATAATAAGAAAATTTGCTTATTTTTCGATTTACAAATTATTGTTTCTTAATAAATCAAATCAGCTAACTGAGTCTACGTATTTAATATAATTATAAAATAAATAAAACATAATAATGCTAAATCAAAATTTAATAATTAAATAATAAAATAAATAATTGTTATAAGAATTTTTATAATTTAAATCAAGTTAAAATAAAAAAATTAAATTTAAAAAGTCATTTTTATGAATTGACTACGAAATAGTCAAAAACGATCAAGAAACAAAGTATTTGATGCCAAAACAGTTTTTAATGCAAATTATTATTTAGCTTGGTAAAATTAAATTTATTTATACAACAGGCACGTTGCATATTGCTCGATAATAAATAGTTTAACAATAAACTGTTGTACAAACGTACATCTCATAATTTGAGAAGATACATTAGCTTTTAAATTTCTGACTTATTTGTCATTTTGCCTGGTCAAACGCCTGCATAGAGAAAAAACTGTGACTTCAGTCACAGTTTAGCATATACAGCTTTAAAACACAATTTTGTAATAAAATAGATTTTTAATTTGATTTGAATAAAATATTTTAGATTTGTCACAATTATTATATTTACAAAATATAATTACATCAAAAAATATTATATATAAAATATATATTATATATAATACATATATTATATATATTGTATATATTATATAACTATATATTATATATGTATCCATATATTAATACAAATATAATATATAATCAAATATATGTATTTTATATAATGAAAATATTATATATAATATTTTTATGTTATTATATTTTGTAGATATAATAATTATGATCGCCTGTTGAAGGTTGTAATAAACCCTTCTAAACTGTGGTGGAAGATCCCTAAACACTCTTAAAATTTAGACGTTACTGACTAATTAGGCTCAATAAGCAGAAACTGGTCTAGGATTTGATTGCTGATGGATTGTGATGGCTTCCAATACCCAGTTATGTTTGATTTCCCCGTTTACTTATTAGTAACGACTATAATGCAGTATCACCATGAGATCCGGAAGCCGACTTTAATTATATATACGCTAATCTGTGTTAATATATTCATTCTGTTGATCATACAATGTATTCTTAATACTTGACCAATGCTTTATTTTAATACACACAATATACAAATACGGATTTGCTATCTATAATAATGGTTAGGAGATAATGAAGACAACTTGCGGACAATAAAAGGATAGTGTATATCCGCATTTTCATCCTTTACCGACGATTTATTAACGCATAATATTCAAGTGCTATCACTATGATCGATTATATATCGCAATTAGATGTGCTTGTCAATTTTAAAATGCTGATATATACGGTGGTCTGCAGCTTTTATGGCTAGTATTTATAAATTAGAAGACTAAACGTATACCACCCTATTATCATCGATTACATGAACTTTATTAAATGATTATTGAAGAAGAACTAAATGAAAAACTAAATGATTATTGAAGAACTAAAATTAACTTAAAATCAACTGTAAGTTGAAAAACTTCAGATTACTGAAGAACTCTGAAGGAATTATTGAAGAACAGCATAATGGCAGATTGAATTCGATAAATAATGCTGAAATTAGGAGTATGGATTATTTGTTAATAAATTGTAGAATTTTGCCAAAGCAAATGTTAAATGCTACTGGATTTGCTTGCAACATAGTTCGATATTCAAGGAGTGCAACACAAAGCAATAAACTAAATAAAAAATAAAATCGATTAGACATCCTTAACCAATTGAACTTGTATTATTTTAGTGATACTTGATTTTTACCACACATGGAAAAGAAGGAATTGTTTTGCAATGTTACAAATAATGATTTAGTCTTTATCAAATTACCAAGTCAAATTTTGTATGAACAATATCAAAACTGATCCCATTTGACATGACGGGCTAATGCATATAAACCCTTCCTTTTATATGGTCAATAAAATAAAATTTGTATTGTAAGGAATGTTACTAAAATGTTGAAAGCCGCTTAAATAGTACAATACGTATATGTGCTTAAATATCACATATGGGAAATTTTCATTTATATATTAGATTATCAAACCCTGGATGGCTAGCATTATCCATAATTATTTAAACTTACGAATTTAGGTGCAACGATCCCGTCATGTTATAATGCAGATTCAATTAGGCTGGCTGCTTATATATAACAAATGCAGTATTATGTTAGTTAGTAATAATATGATGATGCTTAAAATATTTTTGAAAGTAACTTTTAGAGCAGAAAGCCTTAGTCCATTAGAAACATTCTACAACTTATAAATTCATATTTTCAAAATATAAATGAAGACATTGACAATTTGCCTAATCTATGGAAATTATACAATTTAAAGTGGTTTATTTATGTTGATCTGAAAGAATTCAATATATTATTTCTTTTAAATTAATAAAGGGGATTTAATAGTTATAAAATAAGACAGATATGTTGAAAATTCAATCATCTATTATCTAGCAGAAGAACAAATCAAAATAATTATATATTTTCTCTTTGCTGTGTTCTGAATGTTGAATTAAATATTGATAATAATTTGGTTAATTATCATAGCGTCCAACGTTATTAATTTACAAACCATCGTTCTTTTCTTGTTTGTAGATTATGATTATCTGCATAATAACGCTAAAGTGTATTTGCCTTATACATTCATTTACAAAATGCCAGAATGATAATATAAGAAAGGAGATAGATTAAATTGATATTTATTAGTAGTAGACAAATGTACACAGATTAAGATACAACGGATAAATTATTAGCGAGTGCTTTGACCTTTATTTACTTTGTATGCATACAATTTGAATGTAGTAAGGAACACAATATAAAAATTGATAAATATACCTGTAAATAGCAATATCAAGTGGCGTCCGTTGACGGTTTAGTAGTTTTTCATTTTAAAATAAATAAATATATATAATAGTAATGCACGAATGTACTGAGTAAACAACGGTCCAGGATTTCTTACGAAATACGGCATTTATACTAAATGGTGTTGCTTGATAGACTGGACTTCGATTCACGACTTTCAGTCACCATGTCACTTCTAGACGACCACTTCAGCATCGAAATGATGAGTACCCGGCAACACTCATCAGTAGAATGAGGTACACACTGGTCGTTTCGGTTGCCTGTGTGACATTGTGAATAAAGGCGTTTCCGACACTTTGCTTAATTGTCTGAGGCTTTCGCTCTTAACCAGATCGAATTGCTGTGTGGACCATCCTTAAACATTATGCAGAGGTTGTTGCTTAATTGTCGCTGCACTCGTTGGATCCTAAATGGATACGGCAGGTATAATAGTAATGCACGAATGTGCTGAGTAAACAACGGTCCAGGATTTCTTACATATATAGTTCTTCTTATATATAGTTCATATGTACGTCGATTTATTTGTAAATAAAAGAACATCGTGTCTACATGGTTTTCATTGGGCAATATTGTTTAGGCCGCTACTCACTATCGCTGAAAAATGCTCTTTTGTATAATGTTTCTTCCGTATTGTATTAAGTTACAACGCTACACTGCGTTTGGATAAATGATGTCTAAATGCATAAGAATTAAATAATTTAGGATAATTAATTATTCGGTATCCTTGATTAAACATTCTGCCATATAGGAACAACTTTAAATTATGAAATTATTTTATTGGATTAGCATTTAAATCATTTTATGATTTAATTCTAATAATTTGAATAGGAATGAGACATTCTGGGGAAAGTAATTATTTTTGTATTTAAATGTCATTCCCATAAAAAATGAAATTTAATATTTCTTCGATATTTCGTTCGCTAACCGCGAACATTTTCAAGAAGTATTTGATACAATAAAACACAAGTAAAGTTACAATGTATGAAAAACAAAATCATTTTGGACATTCAAGTTTGGTTCGAGGAATTTTATCGCGACAACCTCCATAACTAATAGGCACTTTAAGTTAGGCTCGGTAATCAAAACTGACACATTGTCAAAGTCGATGTCATGACCAGTTTGGTGAGCATGGTCTGCTAATGCAGACTGCGCTGATGTTGTGAGCGTATTTTTATGTTCTCCGACTACACCCAACCCTATAGACTACACCCATCTTATCAAAATTAGTTCTTCTTGGTTTGGTGACTAGTGCATCAAGATGAGAAGAACATCGCGTACCATAAAACATTTTTAATGGTAATCCTGATTTGAAAACGTATCTGCTTATTTTATACTAAGTATGCCCTCACTTAAACTACCCATTGCGTGAATATAAAACCAGTGTTTCGATTTTTGAGGACAAATTAGGTCGGATTGCGTGGAAGTGTGAATGCGTTCTGTTATTCTGTTAATGATTTTGTGTAAGCTATCTAATGGGTAACCAAAAGATGTAAATATTCTGAAGCGCTTGCTTAATTCGGCGTTTAGGTAAACTTCTTAGTTACAAGTTCGATACGCTCTTAAACAGAAGCCACGAAACACCTAGTTTTGTTGATACTGAATGACTGCTGTCCCACGGAATATACAAGCTAGTTGCGGTGGCTTTTTGTAAACTTTAGTAAGGGAGACATCAGTGGTCAAAACTTCGCAATCTAGGAACGGTAAAAAACTCGTTAGAGGACCAGGTAATTGTCACTTATATCCGAGGATTCAATTAATTGAAAATTCTGACGAAATCATCTGCTTTATCACGACTTTCTGGCCAAATGACAAATATATCATCGATGTAACGATAGGCCGTATATTACAACGGCATATAGCCTCTTCCTCTAACTTTTGCATATACAAGTTAGCCAAGGCGGGGCCGATTGGTGATCCCATTGCTAAGCAAATAGTTGAATATATATAATGCCATCAAAGGAAAAGTTTGCTGTACATGCCAACTGTTGGTGGCTACTTTGTCACGTTCAGTATGTGGATCGATAAAAGTTCAGAGTTTGCTGGAGATTCATCATTATCTCTGTCACCCCGGTGTATCCCGTTCGGCTCATTATGTGCGAAATAAAAATCTCCCATATTCAATGAAGGAAATAAAGAAAGTTCACAAGGATTGTGAGATATGCTGCGAATTTAAGCCACGATTTATGAAAATACATGAATTCCATCTTATTAATACAACACGCCCTTTTGAGAGACTCGTCATTGATTTCAAAGGACCAATTCCGTCAATATCAAAAAAAAACAAATACCTTTTTGTAGTAATAGACGAGTACTCACGTTTATCGTTTGCATTCGCTTGCAAGGACATGATAGCCAAGACCGTGAGTGAAAAGTAATTGGAGATATTCGCAATTTTTGGAATTCCATCATACGTACATTCAGACAGGCGCCCGTGCTTTATTTTCACTCAACTAAAAGAATTTTTACGCGGTCTTTCGGTACCAATGAGTTTTGCCAATCCGTACCATCCAAAGGGAAATGGCCAGTGTGAACGCTAGAACGGCATTCTATGGAAATCAATCGAAATAAACTTGCGCACCAAACAATTACCGATAGTCTATTGGGAAAAATCGTTGCAAGGAGCACTACAAGCTACATTGCCTTATTGTGTACAGCTACAAACTTGGCACCGCATGAAAGGTTTCTAGGATTTCCAAGAAAGTCATCCTGTCAATCGAGCATTCCTCTGTGTCTACCGATAGGGACATCCGTGTTCGTTAAAAGGCATAATCAAGGTTATAAATTCGATAATAAGTTTAACACGCAATAATATTGCAAAATAATCAGTTTAGCGCATACGTTCAGTATCAGATTAGACATAGGGGAAGAGTGTCTACCACATATGTAGCACCGACAGGTTCGTTAGGATCAAAAACGAATAACTGGGCGACAGATGATTACACAATTAATGAAGAACCAGAGACACAATCAGGAACTGAAGAAGATAGCATCATAAATAGAGAAAATATAAAATTACACCAACAGTATAAAGATCATGTACCGACAGTGGAAAATGACGTCGAAGGGGAAGTCACGGAAGAAAACCAATCTAGCCGACTCAATCGCGTTAGAAGACCTCCACCGTATCTGGATCGATACTATCAGTGGGGAAGAATGTAGTGATTGTTTAATACGACAATCATTAAGTAAGTAAGAGTTTTATTAATAACCCACAATCATTGAGTGTTGTCATAATAATAAAGATTTTCTTAATACACAAACAGGTTAACAAAACTTAAGAAGGATAAATAAGTCATAAATAAAAAGTGAAATCAGACAAATGTAATCTTCATAATCTTCAGGATCTTCGTAACCAAAGTCTTTACCATTATGTAGGCCCCAAATCCGTGGGGATCTGAGCCCCCAATTAATTCAACACGCCGCTTTCCGATTGAACTACCAGTGGTCATTCACCCCTCCCCCGAAGAATCCAATCGGTGCGTATGATGTTGGGTAAACGAGAGACGAGGAGCATCAGGATGTTAAGGCGCACCTTTGGTGCACCTAGGTGCACCAAAGGCGCACCTGGGTTTTCCCATTAAACGACAGATGCTTGGCCCGTTTCAGAGACCACCTAGCTCTCTTCAGGATACGTTTGAGTCTATCCAGGTCGCTTTCGCCGACCAGTTCACCGTAACGGTGAACCCCAGGTATTTTATTCGACTTGTGAAGGTAGGGAGTGGTTCAGAAGCAAGCACAGAGGAGAGCGCAGAGAGTGCTAGTCTCTTAAGTTTTTGCTTCGTCGCAGGGGAGCCATGAAAGACAACCACTTGCGATTTGGCGGAGTTTAGAACAAGGTTGGACCTGGGCAACTGGTCTTTTTATCTTAAAAAGAAGCGGCTGATGTCCGAGACTACGTATTTGACCCTGCGTCCACAAACAGGGCAGTGGTGTCATCAGCGTATACCACTAGACGTTGTTCGCGTTTAAATATTTTGAAAAGATTGATGGAGGCAGCAAGATATAAGATAGGAGAGAGTGGAGACTTGAGTTACACCCGTAATAGGGTATAACTGACGCGCATCAGGGTCGTCATCATAATAAAATCGCTTAGTGTAAAGCAGTGTCTCCACCCTGCTAACAATTCTCGCAGGCAACCAGAGGGATCCGAGAGAAGAGATAACAAAGGTAATGGATATGCGGTCAAATGCAACGGAAAAATTAAGGAAAACAGCCACAGCTAGCTGATGACTGTTCTCCTGACAAAACCGATGCACTTCACCAACTGCTGAATGGACCGAGCGACCTTTGACAAACCCATGGAAACCAGGTGGGATTAAATTTCGCCTAATCAGATGATCGCGGATTCTACGCGCAAGTGCTTTTTGTAGATCGAGAGGAGTGAATTTTGAATCGAGATGGGCCGCAGGTCTTTAGGACAAGAGACCGGAAACTTTTTAGGAATAAAAATTCTTTTGCTAATATTGATGCCGGCCACATTGGATGGGGTGACTTATAGCATTGTGACGGCCACCTCCCTTCTTTGATCGGCTGTCAAAAGCTGACATACACAAGAAGAGAGTGGAGCGACGGATTTGGAGGTGCCCAGAAGAGGCCCCCAGGCGTTGAGAATATCTGTGACAGATAAGTCTCTACTCCTGAAGTCTCCCCAAGGCGGGATTGGTTGCGGAGATTGAGTGGCTCCATAGTTATGAAGGGCTAGTGAGTCCTCCAAAACTTTTTCAAGGCCTTTCTTACCTATCCAACTTAATGCCCTATCCTTCCAACACACAAACTTCTCCTTCCTGAATAACTTCCAGAAGGAAGACTGAGACGGGTTAATACGAGCAATATTCGTCTTATCGCTACTCAGCTGGAACCTATATCTAGTGATCCCGTATTCATTCTAGAGGGTTTATCTGGCGGAAGCAGACAGATTAGGAAGGTTCAGCGATTTAGCTATTACCTTGAGTTTTGTCGGAGTGGGATTTATAAGCGACATTTATAGGTTGTCGAAGGGAACGCAGTAGCTTGCAAAGAGAGGTAGGAATTAAATTCGGTAAACTCTCATTGCCAATTGGGGGAAGCGTTGGATAGCTGCCTGGAAGAAAGCCACTCTGATCGGGCAGGAGGATTACTCCCCCTGCCACTAGACCCGTCTAGAGTCCTACCCACATAGCAATATCTTCATTTCCGTGAGGCCTTCATACTTAGCAGCTTCCCAATCTTTAGCGGCGGAATAGGTCGTGCAGAACCACCCCGCTTTTTGGTTCGAGGGGTCTTTAATAACTCATCTGGCACTGGGACCTCTGTGGGTGTATCCACGAGCGAAGAGACCAGTGGTAACAAGAAAGCCTGAAGCTCACTGATAATTGACTTCCGTTGATTGGCCAGCAGATGAATAATATCGTTGTTCGACATGCGTTCTGGTTGAGCTGTTGCAGCAGAATATGATTTTGCAGGAGGCCGGGTAAATCGTTGTCTGTAGGCACGGAACGAAGTGCATGTATTGTGCTCATAGTGCATGTATTGTGCTTATGATTCTTATTGTTATGTTTGTCGGCTATTATGTATGCGGCAACTACAAAGAAACTGTTATCCATCACTATCTGACTGTTTTCAGCTATATATGAACTATTTTGTATTTTAAAATGTTGTTTTTCACTTTTTTTATTTTCATTTCGAAAGTAAAACAACTTGTAAAATACAATGAGTTCAATTAACAGTGAATATAACAAATAGATCGTTAGAACCAATTCAGGGAATAATGAGATAGTAGCTTTTATGACTGATTAATCTGATGAGAATGACAAGTCCTGCGCCACAAAATGCTCTATCTATATTGCATATTTCATTATTAGTTGTATTTAATTTGTAGGCTCTTTCTGCGCAGCGGAAAACCTTTTTCAAAAGCTATCTTGCTAAAGCCTTTACCTCTATCCACAGTGATCTTTTCTAATCGTGTGTATTTTTTGGAGTCTTTCTCATTATTACTCTCTTCATTCATCCGTTGTTGTTCAGCACATTGTGCATTCATTTTCTTCATTTTTTCACTTCCTTACCTTTATCAGTTCTTTCCCGGTTTGCTTCCTTATCAGGTTCACTGTTTCTCTTACCTTCATCCGAATTATTGTTTTTTCCCTCATCAGATTGTGCTTCATCGGATATTATTCCATTGTTAACTTCCCTTTGGTTAAGTTTCTTTGACAGTTCTTGTAATGTGTTATTCAATTTAGTAATGATATGCTGTTGATTCTCAATTATAATCTTTAGACTTTCAACTTCATCATAGTTTCTTTGATTTATATACCGGATTGTGGTCGATTAATGATTGAAACTTTTCGAGTGCACTAACTCTTCTTGGTGCTGTGCTGCCTCTGCGTAGCTGGAAAAGCGATTTGTTTTTATATTACACAACTCCATGTATGCTGCGAACTCAGAACACTTGTAATCATAGGCCTTATGACAAGACTGACAATTTGTACATTTCCTAATGTGTTTGCTTGTACAATCAAAGGATTTGTGTTCCCCCGCGCAGTGCGTGCATCTAGGAACTTCTGAAGTACACATTGAGAAGTGCCCCCAGCCCTGACAATGAAAGCATTGGGGGTAGATGAAATCTGAATTTCCCTGTTCGAAGATAAATACTTTAATCTATTGACCTCCTAAGACTGTTCTGGTATTCTTGAATTTTTCCAAATCAATGCTCGTACCCTGCATTATTACCGCAATATCTCCAAAACCCCTATCCTTGCAGAATCTAGTCCACTTACAGTTTATCACATAGATTTTTAATTTCCTCCTCTGTGACATAGTTAGGTATATTTTTAATCATACCTGATATTTTATAGATCTATCTACTATTAATACTCCTGTAATTTTTTCAAAATGTTTTATATAACTGTCTTTAATTATCGCACTTAGAAATGCAATTTTGGTAAAGTAACCTCTATGATTCACATATACAAAATTTTATTTTTTTCGTAATTATATCTCCATTTATTATGCTCTTTCGCCCAACTTCGTTTCGCTACCTCATTAGTAAATTTTTATGTAATTAAATAGTTTTCTCTTCTAAAAGGTTTAAGTACTGAAGGTAAATTAAGATTATTTCATAACAATACAGGGTTACCTTTAGAAGTATCCTTGAACTGTTGAATCGACGATTTGTCTTATCGCAACTGTCCCATTATATTTGTGGATGAGTTTATTTGTTCTGTACATTTTTCATCTATATCCTCGTCCTCCATTTTGCTCAATTTACGATTTCTTAAACCTTATAGCAGTTGTTCCTGTGACTGAATGTATAAATGCTGGTGCAGTTTTCGTTTAGTAAAGCTTCAATGGTATCTTTGTGATTTTCATAACACCGCTAGTATTGTGTATAGGAATTTTGGTTTTTAAAATGTGTTTTAGTTCTAATTTTGGTGAAAAAATTTAACTTTTCAAACGCTTCCTTAATATCAGCTAAATCTCAATTTTAGTATAAAACGTATTGAAATGGTGAGTATTTACATTTTGAAAAAATATTCCTTTTGTATGTTTGAAATTTCTTCATTTGAATTAATACCGAAATAGTGTTCTAAAACCAGTATTAATTTCGATTATTTTACAATATTTTTAAAAGTGTGCTTTAACTACTTTAAGTATTTTATTCATATAGACAGAAAGTGGTTTTAATTTACATTTAAAAGCACTGCATATGAATAATTGCTTTTTTTTATAATATTTTATTTAAAAAGTTTAATTTTGACCAATAAAGTTATCAATTTGGCAACGTGATCAACAAATACGAAAAGCATAATAATAAGAGCAAATAGGTCACACTAAGTCACATTTTATATTCATTGAACGATTTTAGAGTGATGTGCTTCACCGCTTAAGTCTATACTGTGTCTTTTGAATAAAACTTCAATTCAATGAATTTCGTGTTGCTCACAGATCTCACTTCAATGATCAATAAAGTGGTTGTTTAGCCGCATAGCATAAGTGATTAGTACATTCTAATTTAAGTACTGACACAAATCCGGAAATTTCCATTTCAAAAAGGTCATGAGTAAATTCATACAGTAAGTAAGATAAGTAACTTGTAATAAAAGACGATTTAAAGACGGTTTCGTTAACCTTTTTAATGTTTTTCTAACGCTTCTTTGATATCAGCTAAATCTAAATTTTTGTATAAAGCGTACTAAAACTGTAAGTATTTATATTTTTAAAATATATTCCTTTTGTGTGTTTTAAAATTTCTTCAGTTGAATTAATACTGAAATAATGTTTTTTTTACCAGTATAAATTTCGATGATCTAACAAAATCTTCAAAAATGTGTTTTAATTACAGTTTATGTTTTATACATATAAACTGATAGATGTTTTAATGTGTATAAAAATGCATTTGAAGCTAGGTTTTATTGAATATTCGGATTCCAGTATAAGATATGTCTAATTTTCTTTTTTGATTCGATTGTTAAATCTATTTTATCTAGAATAGAGCAGTGATTGTTTCTAACCTTAAATTACCACGTTCATCTGTTACGTTTACATATAAGTCATTATAATTTACCTCTTTCATAAGTATATAACCACAATAAAGCTTTTTGCATAGCAAGACAAAGTTATTACTGTCTTTATCAATAGTTGTTTTATATGGCTAATTATCATTAAACTTTGTAACTTCTAAAAACATCTTTATTAATTTTATTTTTGTTAATAATTGTAATTTTAAAATATAAATTTGCTTCTATGATCATCAACATTATTATTTTGAATTATATTTCGGGACTAAAAATTAGTTGATAACTAGACTAAGAAGCTTTTCAGATTTAAACGTGTTTGTAGGATTACAACAATCATCAATCTACTATCACAAAATTAATGGCGCAAAATTAATGGATGAATATAATATGGCGTAATCATTAATATTTTCGTTATCGAAAAACAACAAAAATAACGAATGAATCGTCTACTCAACATCGTGAACAACAAGAAGAATATCATTTATTACGCTATTATTGAAAAGGTAACAACATTAGGGCAATTGAATAAAGGAAGATCAAAATAAAATGACAAAACAAGGAAAATCACAAATTTTAATCAGCAATGAGTATATTGACATGTAATGTGGGTGATATACAGCATTGTTCGTGATCAACAAATAAGTGTGAAAATGATCAAGCTACGCTACACAAACCATATGATCTAGATCGTCCACTGAGAAACGATATAGCGTGGAAACAGGCAAGACAAGGTATATAAAAGGATATGTATATTTTAAAGATGCAGGAATTTATTCAGAACAAAATTGCAAATGTAGACTGCTAAACTGTAAATATAAACTGTTTTAATAAATGATTTTCAAAAATAATGAAAATTAAATGCACAAATTCAGATGAAAATAACGATTAATCTATTATTATTTAACCGTAATTAATTTTTATTTACTGATTATAGAAAATTGTGATGCCAATTATAATTATGCCAATTGTGATGCCAATTATAGAAATTGGCATCACAATTTAATAGCAACATTTATTAACTAAATTATTTAAATAACATTATTCGTTCAAATTAGAATTAAAAAACATGCAATCCTTGACATAGCATTAACAAAAATAATTTTATCGCGGTCATCTCCCGCCGTCAACACCTGTTTAGTTTCCCTGCAGACAACGATAAAAAACCACTCTTGACAGTAGACTTAGACACAGTTATATTCACTTCTACTTATTACAGTTTCCTTAATTCCAACTATGTCCAATCATATAAGATATATAGCTGCAAAATAATACTAATAAATGCACGTTTCGCGTAAATACTACAAGAAATTAATAGCCACCTGGCAGCAAATACCAAACAGATCCTAAGATACGAAAAGGCGAAAAAGGAATTAGCTTTTAATACCTATAACGGATTTCCAATTTATAGAAAAATGCAAATCGTTAGAGAAAAGTGACACCTTTAAAACTTTAAATTTTTTGGTTAATTTTAATTATGAATAAAATCACAATTTTTAAATATTTTTATTATACAATGCTTTATTGCACAATTTTAGAATTTTATAGCGTACACTAAAAGAGTGATTTTTGAATGAGTGCTTTCATATCATTTAAAAGTTTTAAGATGTTTTTAAATTAAATTGCTTTACTGATATAATTAGAATTTTCATTTGTTTGAATCATTGATTGCTCTAAATGATTTCAGCTTTAAAACTATATAGATGACGATATACCGTGCAAATATTACTATATCAGAATACAAAATAAACATGCTATTGGTATTTGACGCTTTTACAAACAATAATTATTTATCAATAATGGATCAGTATCAACTATTTATAAACAAACAATAATTATCCTAATAGCCAAACGCAATTTATTAAAGCTAAGATAGACACAGCCAAAGGAAACACTGATATATAGGAAAAACGGCATAAGCGTTTATTTAAAAATTTAAAGCCATGAAAACACAACATTAGAGGGTTTATATAAATATATATTCGCTTCTATTTATTGGTCTGATGAGGATATATAGAGTGCTGTCTGGTGTTTATGCCTCCTTGTGAGGAAAACATAGTGATTTATTGACGAGTACACCATTGTGTGTCCCAGGGCAGGTGTAACAACGAATTTTTCTAAATTCTCTCTAATGATTCAGATTAAGGGTAGTTGCTTTTCGAGCTTTGTGCCCCCAGGCATGTTTAACAACAAATTATATTTTATATATTTGTACACTTTAAAGTGTCCTTGTAAAACAGCATTTCTATTAAAATGAATTTAGTGCCTGATATATGGTTAAACCGCAATACGCACTGCCATACACAGAGCTTATGCTAAATTTACTCTGATGATTCAGACTAAGGGTAGTTCTGTTTTTCGAGCTTTAAACATTGTTTGAGCGTATGTCAAGGTGTCTATGTTTGAGTATTTAAGTCACGGTACTGATGAGCTACATTAGAGCGAAATGCGTCTACCGTTGTGGAAGTTTGTCGTCACACATAAAATAACTGGGCATATTTGGCGGTATTTATTTACAAAGGCATTTACGCTAAATTTCTTCTAATGATTCAGATTAAGGGTAGTTCTGTTTTTCTAGCTTTAAACACTGTTAAGCGTGTGTTAAGGTGCCTATGGATGATTATTAAAGTCACGGTACTGATGAGCTGCGTTAGAGCGAAACACATCTACCGTTGTTGAAGTTTGTCGTCACACAAAGGATGACTGGGCATACGTAGCGAGTTTGAATATTGCGAGAATAATTCAGTTCCATTTTTCGGGCTGATGAAGATATATAGAATGCTGCCTGGTGTTTATGGGCATAAGTAACTTAGTGACAACTTGAATCATCATTTTAGTCAAGTTCGTTGAAACATCATGTTAGTCAAGTTCATTTTGGTCAGATTCGTGGGCATAAGTAACTTAGTGACAACTTGAATCATCATGTTAGTCAAGCTCGTTGAAAATAATCAAATTCTTTGATCGACGTATTTTAGAGTTCATGGTTTGAGAAAGAATGAAAGAATACATCTTCAGAGAATATAGCTAGATCTTTGATTTAAATGTTTTTTCTGATAGCCTTTAAAATAAACACATTTCCTGATTCAGGCTCGATGAGAGAGTGAGCAGTTAGAGCAAGTGGCTAGGCTGTTTGAGGTTTATTGCTTACTTGGGTGAGTGCCTTATTATTTGCAAGTGGGGCATACATGCCCAGCTTTGCAGGATGATGTCCTGTCTATTCATCTGTGATAATGAGGAAACGTATATCCCTGTAAAAGCTACTAAAATATTACTCCCAATTCCCACTTAATGTGTCTGATGTCTGTTATGTTATATTTCGTGGCAAGTTTCTCGACACCACATGGCTCTAAGTTTAGCTCAATATTTGATATTTTTATTAAAGCCATAATTGGTTATAATTTAATCCTTCTGTGTCTAGCAAGATTAAAACAATTTCCGTAAATTTTTTGCGAGTAAATCGATAACAAATGAAATACGATAAATCCCAACATACTAGAGGAGTTACCAATAGAGTTGTTTGGTAGTGTTTAATGAACGGCTTTTGTAAACGAGTAAAATATTCCTGTTTTATTGAAGTATTTACTCCTAATTAGATTAGTTTGCTTCTTGACAGAGGAAGTTCTTCATTTGCTGAAGAACAATTTAAACTATCTTACCTTAAGTCAATGTAACTATATAGAACTGACGCGCATCAAGGTCGTCTTCATAATAGAACAGCTTGGTGTACAGCAATATCTCCACCCTGTAAACAATTCCCGCAGGTAACTCAATGGACCTTAGAGAAGAGATAACGAAGGGAATAAAGATACGGTCAAATGCAGCAGAAAAGTCAAGTTGATGGCTATTATCCCGACAAAACTGATGTACTTCACCTGCAGCTAAAAGGACCTAGTGATGTTTTACGTACGCATGAAATCCGCGTGGGATTAAATTTCGCCTACATAGATGGTCGCGGATTTTACGTGCAAGCGGTTTTCGTAAATGGAGATGAAGAAGGAGTTTTGTATCGAAATGGGCCACAGATCTTAAGGACATGTAATCGATTTCTGTTTTGGTGAAAATACAAGACGGCTGATTTTTATGACATCAATGTCGGACGGGGAGGTTAATAACATTGTGATGGCGACTTCCTTTCTCGGAATGTCTGTAAAAGCTGACAGACACGAGTGGAGAGTGGCGCATGGGTTCTGGAGGTGCCCGGGAGTGGCCCCCATGAGTTAAGGATATCTGTAACAGATAAGTCCCTACTCCTGAAGTCACACCAAGGCGGGATTGGTTGGGGTGATTGACTGGCTCCATAATTATGAAGGAATAGCGACTCTTCTAAAACTTTATCTAGACCAACACAACCAATCCAGCCTAATGTTCTATCCTTCCAACAGACGAACTTCTCCTTCTTGAATATCTTCCAAAAGAAAGACTGAGAAGGGTTAAGGTGAGCAATGCTCCCACTATCCTTACCCAGCTGGAACCTATATCTAGTGTTCCAGTATTCATTCGAGAGGGCCTGTTTGTTGAAAACAAAGAGATTAAGGAGATGTAGCATATTAGATTGGACCTTGATTTTTGTTGGAGTGGAATTGTATATACAACCTCTATAAGTAATCGAAAGCAACGCGGTAGCTTGCGATGAGAGGTAGGAATTAAATTCGGTCAAACTCATTTCCAATTCTGGGGAAGAGTTGGATAGCTGCCTTGAAGAACGCCACTCTGATAGGATCAAAGTGAAACCTCCTTCGAAGAAACGTATCTTCCTCTATCCGCCAGCAAATTAGGTCATGAAAGGTGGTCATTTGTTGGCGCGACTGCTCCGTGCAGATGGGTTTCAACAACAACATCTTATGAAACAGTAATATATCGAGGAGAGAATTTGTTGTTGAGCAATGAAAGGTAGGAAACGGTTGTATATGAATAAGATAGTCGTTCCTAGCTCTGCGGAGTGCTGCATTAATCCAACTACCAGTTCTGTCGTTAAAGTCATCAAGTAACATGTCATAGCCACTACCCAAAATACGATCCAGGAGCTCACGGTTCTTGTGAATCTCCCTTGGACGGATGTAGATATTGACTATACTGATGCGTTTACCGTTCTTACAGAGTGATATAGCTAAATAAGACAGGGCTGGGGAAGAGTAATTTAACAGGAGGAAAGATCTTAAGGAGCATTTTACTAGGGTTAAAGACCTTGAGATGAAGATGACTGAAGTGGGGTTATATACGGAGTATAGTGAGTGTAGATGTGGTTTGGGATAAATATAGTAATGTCCTGGGGGAGACGGATAAGCCGCGTCCCCGAGATGACTATAACATCTGCATCTCTACCGGATAAAAGGCTACGGGCAGAAGCACCTCCCGAGTTTCACTGAAGGATATTCAGTGAAAAAGCTTTTGATTACTTTACATTGTGTTAAGCTAGCTGGAGTGGGATGCCTCCTCCTAGTCCGAACTGGAGGTGAGAAGGTTGCCCTACCCACACCCAGTCGGACAAGTTAGATACACATACCCATAGGCGTTATTTTTATTTCCCTTCTTATTGTTGGCCACTACCATTTCCCTAGTAGAATTACCGTTCTTCGTTAGCTTGATAACAGGGGAGTTATTTGTGCTGACGGAGGAAGACCTTGAAGAATTTGTCCTGTAGTTAGATTTAGCTCGTTTGTTGAACTTGATCAAATCCGTAGAGGAAATCGATTGTGAAGAGAATAAAGTGTTGACTAAATTAGCTATCATAGACTGCATGGACTTTATAATATCTTGATTCATTCTTCCGCAAATTTCGAGAATTTCTTCGTTATTGGAAGACGGTTGGCAGATTTGATTGAATTTGTAGGGAAGAGGGTTGGATCCAGAATTCGCCTTTTGTAAATGTCTTCTGGAGTATTTTTCAAAAATTTCACATCTCCTAGACCAAGCTGGATGTGAAAGACAACAATTCGAGCATTTTGGAGGAAGTCTGCAATCGAAGTTGTGATTACTGTCGTTCTAACCACAGATCCCACAGACTCTTGATTTATTGCAACTAGAGCTCCAGTGCCCCCAGCCGTGGTATGTGTTGCAATGGGGGTACACTAGATTATCAAAGCTGATTTTTGTAAATTTTAGATTGCACCCCATAAATGGATTGTGCGCAGCCTTAGAAATAATATCTGCGTTGCATTCATCAGTATTAGCAAATGCAACAGGAATAGGCAAATTGTCCTTGTTATTGATAAACCTAACATTGTGTATGTTAGAACGTTTCTCAAGGACTTCGATGTCACTTTTATCAAATTCAGTGATGATATTGGTAATCTTGACTGAGGCCATTATCGGTTTTAGAGTAAGAACACCCATGTTCGAGAGATTATCGTTGAAAAACTTTTCATAGGATGAGGAAAGGTCGGGAGTAACAAAGGAGATTCTGTACGTGTTATTAATAACTCTCGCAACTTGAACAAATTTTTTTAGGTAAACGTTAAAAAACATGTTTCTGGCTACAGGTGTGTTAGGAGTAATAATCGCCAGATTCGCATGTTTCTTAATAGGAGGAAGCACCTCCCCATCAAAATCAGAGACAAAAACTTCACTAACCTTTACTGGATCCACTGGAACAGTTATTACCTTCTCCCACACTTTACCAGGAATCATTCAGGAATTTGCACTGAAATTGTTAGCTTTTTTGGAATTCTTTGATCGTCCGAACGTTACACTTGATTTAACAACTGCTTTAGATGGATAATGAACAATATGCTTTGTATTAGAATAACTTATTTTAAGAAATTCCTTGAAAAAAATGTGTAGTGTACAAGTAACGTCGGAGCTATCAAACGATATCAACAATTTTGCCTGTATTCATTCTAAAATCAACGATCATCCCACGAAAAAGGATAAAATAAATGTAAATCTAACTACGAATCATTCAAGTAACAAGGTTGGTAATTTTCCTATGGTCTCAGGTGATAAGGCGGTGCTTCCCTATCCCTAAATTGAAGAATTTGTGGATAATAAAAGTTTAAAATCCGGTTGAAAAACACGATTTCTACAATAAATTTTTGAGACCCATCACCAAACAGTTTCTGAACAGGGGTTCTATTTAACTTTGCTAGGCTACACCCTGCGGAGGTGAAGATCTCTTTTGTCTCGAATGACCTCGCCGCAAACTACATGGAGTACTTCTCCGCCAATTTAGCTGAATATGGTAAAATCTCATCCAAGCCTATCATGGTTTTTCTCTCCCTGACAGTCGTCAATGCATGCATTTACTACCTTATATTCAACGTAACAAATGTATGGGCTCTAAAACGGGCCCATCATCTGTCATTAAATGAGAAAACTCACATGCGCCTCTGGGGCAATTGGGCTATCTCGTGATTAGTCTTTTTCTCTAGAGGACGTCCCCCAGAGCAAAGGCTAAGGTTTCTCAAGCTGCTCATCTCTCGTTTACCCAGCATAGTTCGCATCGATTGAACTCTTCGGGTATGAAAGACCCCGGGTGGTTCAGTCGTAGAGCAGCGTTTTGGATCGGCTGTGGTAATCAGATCCCTCCGGACCTGAAGCCGTAAAGAAGAAGATGATAAGTTGATGCTAAACGAATAATTTAAACTCAGTTTTATCTGTTTCCCTCTATTTAACTGAAACATGACTATGGAACATGACCATGGAAAATGACATGACTTTAAGCGTAACATAACATGGTGATTTTATATAGCTTGAAGCATTATTTTAGTTAAGTTCGTTCGAAATTCCTCAATTATTTGATAGGCGAATTTTGGAATTTTTTTAATCCGAAAGATTTTAAAAATAATTAAGCTAAAAAGTCTTCTCGATTTTTAAGACGCATTCACTAGAACGACCTATGAGTATATTTACATACTCGATATTGATTTAATAAACTATTGAGTAAGTGACTTCTGCTCGCTATATAACGGACGTCGGGCACAATTGTTAAATTGTTACGCCAAATAATTTAGCCAAATTGTGTTCCCTATATCATGGGAAACATTTTTGTATATTTAAACGAAGTAAGTAAGTAAGGGTTTTATTAATAACTATATAACTGATAAAAACTTAAGAAACAAAAACATGCAAAAGACAACTTAAAATAGAAACTGTTCACGACGTGTATTTTGAAATCTTCAACTTATATTCACGGCCTCAGGTCCAGAGGGATCTGAGCCCCTCGGCCGCACCAGCGCGCCGCCCTCTGACTGAACCATTCGGGGTATCTCACACACCTAAGAGTCCAGTCAAGGCGGACTATGGTTGGTAATCTCGAGATGAGGAGCTTGAGAAACCTTAGTCTTTATTCTGGGGGACGTCCTCGTGAGAAGAAGACTAATTCCGAGATAGCCCAAGTACCCCAGAGGCGCACTTGGGTTATCCCATTCAATGACAGATGCTGGGCCCGTTTCAGAGCCCACCTAGCTTTCTTCAGGATACGTTTTAGTCTATCCAGGTCAGCTTTCGCCGACCAATTCACCGTAACGGTGAACCCCAGATATTTTACTCGACTCGTGAAGATGGGGAGTGGTTGATGCTGCAAAATGGAGGAGAGTGTAGAGAGTGCTAGTCTCTTAAGTTTCTTTTTGGTGGCAGGAACGCCATTAAAGACAACCACCTGTGATTTAGAGGAGTTTAAAATAAGATTGGATGGGGGCAACTGATCTTTTAATCTTAAAAAGAAACGGCTGATGTCAGAGATTACATCTTTGCACCTGCGTCCAGAGAACAAGGCTGTGGTATCATCAGCATATACCACTAGATGTTGATCACGTTTAAAATTCTTGAATAGAACAATGGATGCAGCAAGATATAAGATAGGAGAAAGTGGGGATCCTTGAGGTACACCTGTAATAGGGTAGAACTGACGCGCATCAGGGTCGTCTTCATAGTAGAACCGCTTGGTGTACAACAATATCTCCACCCTGTTAACAATTCTCGCAGGCAACCCGAGGGACCTGAGAGAGGAGATAACGAAGGGAATGGAGATCCGGTCAAATGCAGCTGAAAAATCAAGAAAAACAGCCACAGCAAGCTGATGACTATTATCCTGACAAAACTGATGCACTTCACCAATTGCTGAATGGACCGAGCGCCCTTTGACAAACCCATGAAAACTCGGTGGGATCAAATTACGCCTACATAAATGAACGCGGATTCTACGCGCAAGCGCTTTTTCGTAGATGGATATGAGGGCGTTTTGAATCGAGATGGGCCGCAGATCTTTAGGACAAGTGATTAATCTCTTTTTAGGTAAAAAAAACTCGACGGCTGATGTTGATTTCCGCTATGTCAGACGGAGAGGCTAATAGCATTGTGATGGCGACCTCCTTTCTCTGACTGTATGTCAAAAGCTGACAGACACGAGTGGTGAGTGGCGCGTGGGATTTGGAGGTGCCCGGGAGTGGTCCCCAGGAGTTAAGGATATCTGTAACAGATAAGTCCCTACTCCTGAAGTCACACCAAGGCGGGATTGGTTGGGGAGAATGAGTGGCTCCATAATTATGTAAGGAAAGTGACTCCTCTAAAACTTTGTCAAGGCCTATGCTACCAATCCAAACTAAGGCTCTATCTTTCCAGCAAACAAACTTCTCCTTCTTGAATATCTTCCAGAAGGAAGCCTGAGAAGGGTTTTGGTGAGCAATGCTTGCCCTATCCCTGCTCAGCTGGAGCCTATATCTAGAGCTCCAATATTCATTCGAGAGGATATGTCTGGCGGAAACAGAGAGATTGGGAAGGTGCAACATTTTAGCTAGGACCTTGAGCTTTGTTGGAGTAGGATTGTATATTCGACCTTTATAGGTAGTCGAAAGGATCGCGGTAGCTTGCGATGAGAGGTAGGAATTAAATTCGGTCAAACTCTCAATTCCAATTATGGGGAAGAGTTGGATAGCTGCCTGAAAGAAGGCCACTCTAATAGGATCAAAGTGAAACCTTCTTCTAAGCAACGTATCGTCCTCTAGCCTCCAGCGAATTAGGTCATGAGAGGTGGTCTGTTGTTGACGCGACTGCTCGGTGCAAATGGGTTTCAACAACCACATCTTATGTAGCAGTAATATGTCGAGGAGAGAATTTGTTGTAGAGCAATGAAAGGTTGGGGAAGGTGGTTTATGAATAAGATAGTCGATCCTTGCTCTGCGGAGTGCTGCATTAATCCAACGACCAGTTCTGTCGTTGAAGTCACCAAGTAACATGTCATAACCGCTCCCCAATATTTGATCCAGGAGGTCACGGTTCTTGTGAATTTCTCCTGGCCGAATATAGACATTGGCTATGCTTATACGCTTACCGTTCTTACAAAGTGATATAGCTAAACAAGATAGGGCTGGACAAGAGTAGTTTAATAGAAGGGATGATCTTAAGGAGCTTTTTACTAGGGTTAAAAGACCTTGTGATGAAGAGGAGTGAGGGGGGGGGTTATGTAAGGAGTAAAGTGGGTGTATATGTGCTTAGGGATAAATCGAGTAATATCCTGGGGGAGACGGATAGACCGCGTCTCCTGAAGGACTATAACATCTGTATCTCTACCAGATAGAAGGCTAAGGGCGGAAGCACCTCCCGAATTCCACTGAAGGATATTCAGTGAAAAAGGTCCTTGATTACTTCCCATTGCGTAAGTGTTACCGAAGTGGGACGCCCTCCACCTAGTCGCAACTAGAGGCGGAAAAGTCGCCTTTACCGCTTCCCGTCACGACAAATGGAGTCGCTTGCCCACGGGCGATATCTTCATTTCCCTCGTTAGCCATAGCCCAAATCGAATCCTTCCGAGCAAGCTTCAGAGCGGCTATGCTTAGCGCTGACCCGTTTCGTTTCTTAGATTTTGGTGGCTTCTTAATATTGTTGGTCTTCCCAGAAGGAGGAGAACGGAAGGATTCCGCTAATTGACCCACCAATTTTTGGACCAATTTTTCAAGTTGAATCATTGATGCCTGATGCTGCATTTCAATAAGTTTAAGAATTTCTGTGTCCGGCATCCTGTCGTCATTCTTGTTAGACGAGACAGCTTCCACGAAGCTAGTCGGTTTTGCTGTTACACCCCTGTGTCTCTTTTGGTACGCCTTAAAGATTTTACATTTTTTTGACCATGCGGGGTGCTCACCACCGCAGTTTGCGCAAAATGGCTTACTTTCACACTTCTCAGGATGTATAGCAGTTGTACCACACACGCCGCACTTATGTGGTAAAGAACATCCAGTGGACCAATGCCCCCACTGATGACAATTGTTGCAGTGAGGGTACGTTAGTGAGTCGGTTTCGATTATTGAAAATCTTAAATTATACCCCATAAAAGGATTGCATGTTGAAATCGATAGTTTTAGGGCTTCATCAACCGGGGCATTGCAGAACGCCACGGGAATGGGGAAGCCTTTAATCCCTTTTATAAAGCGCACGTTAGAGATTTTGTAATCAGTTTCTAGGGCTGATATATCTTCTTCTGAAATGTATGTGGGCATATTATTTATCTTTATTGTTGCCAGGATTGGTTTGGAAGCAATTATACCTTGTTCCGAATGCTCTTTTTTAAAGTAGTCTACGTACGACATTGCGAGATCAGGAGTGCAGAATGAGATTTTAATCTCAGATTCATAATATTTAATCGCATTGAACAATATCCTTTTTTAAATCGATGAGCAAAGCCTCTTATAAAAACATTGAACATGTTCTGCCTTTCCAGAGGCACCAAAAGTCTGATAATCACGAGGTTGGATAATTTTGGTACCGGGGGAGTTCCCCCTCCGAAATATATTCAAGAGAACCTAAATCTCCACTTACCTCGTTTATTGCATTGGCAGGAAAATTAGTTTTCATTGAGTTCTTTGAACGCTCCGACATGCTAAATTTACTCATTTTTCGATTCCAGCGCATTTTATAACAGTTGTCATATTTAAACTACGACCATATGATTTTCAAAAAATAAGATATCAAAGCATTCCTCATGATATAAAAAAATAATTTCACTGTTGAATAATGAGTGATGTTTCAAAAAATAAACACGGACCGGAAACGATGGTGATCAAAAACATAAATTTACTGTTCTCCGCCTTATGGGAGATAGAGCATTTTACGGCTCTGCAAAGATAGCGAGTGCAAATAGAGATACCAGTACAAATCTACAATCTAGAAAGATGAATTATATATATGAAACTTTTAAAAAGCTTCAAATATTTGCAACAAATTGCGGTATGCGTCAGTAGTTTTTCCGATAATATCTAGAATTTAAAAATGAAACAACGCAAAAACATAGTATAGTACATTCTTCTTATATGAAAATGATTTTACCGTCTACGGTAAACGGCTAATGGTGGCTACGATGACTATCACTCATTGCAGAGAAACAGTAGCAGCACTGATGTGCGTGCTCGTAAGTGCTTTGCTGTGTCGTCGTGGAATAATTTATCTAACTGTTGCGCATGTGGTGACAGCGCACCACATACTGCTTCTCCTATTCAATTAAGGAAGGGGATCAATAAAAAAGGATATAGTAGGTACATGATTTTAAATTAATCGTGAATAAATGCAGATAATCGTTTTGCATATAAACTGCGAACATCAAGAGCAAGAACTTTAGCGATAAAAAGAAGTATTAAATGAAAGCAGCGCTTTCCGTCGCACTAGCATTAAAGCTTTGTTAGTTAAGTAATGGAGCAACTGAACATCTACAAAACCGTAGTTGCCATTATCATCACTACTAAGCACAAACTATATATTTATAAAGACAGCTTGTAATAGGAGGCAAATTATTGACAGACAGGCAACAGGTCAGGTAGGCTAATATTTGAATCATAATATGTGAATATATAACGAAAAATCTTGATTCATTGGATTACACGTGATGGTGTTCGCTTTAGCATTAATCATGGCTATTTTGCTATCTAATGTAAATATTTTTTGTAGCATTCAAGATCTATTTTTGAGCATTAACGCCATAAAAACGTGTCTACACTGTTCACGATTAGACAAATCACTTGGTTGTATTTAAAGGGATTACGAAAATGACAGAAAAAATTGTAGAACAATTTACCATCGGTGCTTCAAACAACTTACAAAATCAAGCAAATATGGAACGGAACTCAGGTATTTCCAATGTAACATCGAATTTTCAAGCCAAAGAAAACAAGGTTAGTCCTATTTCGTCTAATTTTTTAATCTCAAGCACGGATGGAGAACTCCCTCCTGTGCCTAAAGTGGTGAATCTGGTAATAATCAGACTTCTTCAGCCATTTAAAAGGAAGAATCTTTTCAATATTTTTCTGAGAGAGTTTACAAGCTCTTATAAGAAGAGAATTCTATTTAATTCGATAAAATATTTAGATTCCGAAATCCGGGTTTCTTTCAGCTCTCCAGATCTGGCAGCATCGTACCTAGAATTTTTCGAAACACACCTAAAAGAATTTGGGTCAACTACTTACAGGCCTATTCAGGCGACTCTGAAAATTAATAATTTTCCGCCCTTCGCAACGGAGGATGATATCATTGCTCTCACATCTGAGTTCAAAATTCATAATATTCGCCCAATCCTGGGCAAGAAAGACCAGGCTATACCAATAGCATTCTGTTCTACCGCAGTCGACCAGGCGGAATGTCTGGCTAAAAGCAAATGTAACCCCTTTTTGGGGTACAATCTTTCTTTCAATATCGTAGACGCTGATGACTTAACATACCCCCATTGCAATGGGTGCCACCTCTGGGGGCACTGGTCCTCGAACTGTACTAGGCCCCATACGTGTGGGGTTTGCAGCTCTTCCGAAGTCCATGAGGGGAAATGTTCTCTCCCCCTCTGTGTTCCAATTGTGGTGGTCAGCACCCGGCCTGGTCTAGAAGATGTCCTATCTTCAAAGAATACAAATTAAGGCATTGTGGGGCACCGGTCAAACCGGCCCACTTTGCCGCTGCCAGCTTATCCAATTCAAACGGTTATGGTATGTCGGACACCGACATTTTCAAAATTGTTGACGCCAGACTACAGATGAGCCTTAACGAACCATCTGATAGCGAAATTCGAAGAGTCCCGTTCTCCTCCATCGACGATTCTTACCTATTCAAAGAGAGCCCCCCGTTCTAAGAAGAGATCATCTTCTAAACAAAAGTTGGCTTCCTTGAAGTTGGCAAAGAAAGATGATATATGTTGGGAGTTGTTGGCCTCAAAGGGAGATGAAGATAATGCCGGTGGGCAAGTGTCTTCTCCTGGTAGGGCTGGGAGTGAGAAGGGCAACTTTCTCTCTCCTAGTTTCTGCTAGGAGGTAGGCATCCCACTCCAGCTGTCGTAACACAATGCAAAGTAGTCAAGAGCCTTTTTCACTGAATATACTTCAGTGGAATTCGGGAGGTGCTTCTGCCCTTAGCCTTCTATCTGGTAGAGATGCGGATGTTATAGTCCTTCAGGAGACGCGGTCTATCCGTATCCCCCAGGACATTACTCGATTTATCCCCAAGCATATTTACACCCACTTCACTCCGTACATAACCCCTCCTCACGCCTCTTCATCTCAAGGTCTTTTAACCCTAGTTAAATGCTCCTTAAGATCATCCCTTCTTTTAAACTATTCTTGTCCAGCCCTGTCTTGTTTAGCTGTTTCACTTTGTAAGAATGGTAAACGTATCAGCATAGCCAATATCTATATTAGGCCAGGGGAAATTCACAAGAACCGTGATCTCCTGGACCGTATTTTGGGTAGTGGCTATGACATGTTACTCGGTGACTTCAACGACAGAACTGGTCGTTGGATTAATGCAGCACTCCGCAGAGCCAGGAACGATTACCTTATTCACAAACCACCGTCCCCAACTTTTCATTGCTCAACAACTAATTCTCTCCTCGACATATTACTGCTTCATAAGATGTGGTTGTTGAAACCCATCTGTACTGAGCAGTCGCGCCAAAAACAGACCATCTCTCATGACCTAATTCGTTGGCGGATAGAGGAAGATACGTTGCTTAGAAGGAGGTTTCACTTTGATCCCATCAGAGTGGCTTTCTTTCAGGCGGCTATCCAACTCTTCCCCAGAATTGGTAATGAGAATTTGACCGAATTTAATTCCTTCCTCTCCTCGCAAGCTACCGCGTTTCTTTCGACTACCTATAAAGGTCATATTTACAATCCCACTCCAACAAAACTCAAGATTTTGGCTAAAATGCTACGTCTTCCCAATGTCTCTGTTTCCGCCAGGCAGGCCATCTCGAATGAATACTGGAGCACTAGATATAGGTTCCAGCTGAGCAGGGATAAGGCGAACATCGCTCACCTTAACCCTTCTCAGTCTTCCTTCTGGAAGATATTCAAGAAGGAGAAGTTTGTCTGTTGAAAGGATAGAGCTTTGGGTTGGATTGGTAGTATAGGCCTTGATAATGTTTTGAAGGAGTCACTATCCCTACATAATTATGGAGCCACTCAATCTCCCCAACCAATCCCGCCTTGGGGTGACTTCAGGAGCAGGGACTTATCTGTTACAGATATCCTTAACTCCTGGGGGCCACTTCCGGGCACCTCTAAATCCGTCGCTCCACTATCTTCTCGAGTCTGTCAGCTTTTGACAGCCGATCAAAGAAGAGAAGTGGCCGTCACAATGCTTTTAGCCTCACCATCCGATGTAGCCGGCATCAATATAAGTCGTAGAATTTTCTTACCAAAGCATAGTCCGGTTTCATGTCCCAAAGATCTGCGTCCCATTTCGATTCAAAACTCCCTCATCTCCATCTACGAAAAAGCGCTTGCGCGTAGAATCCGCGACCATTTAAGTAGGCGTAATTTGATCCCACCGAGTTTTCACGGGTTTGTCAAGGGACGCTCGGTTCATTCAGCAATAGGTGAAGTGCATCAGTTTTGTAGGGATAATAGCCATCAACTAGCTGTGGCTGTTTTCCTTGACTTTTCTGCTGCATTTGACCGCATTTCCATTCCCTTTGTTATCTCCTCTCTCAGGTCCCTCGGGTTGCCTGCGAGAATTGTTAACAGGGTGGAGATATTACTGTTTACCAAGAGGTTCTACTATGAAGACGACCCTGATGCGTGTCAGTTCTACTCTATTACAGGTGTGCCTTAAGGATCCCCACTTTCTCCTATCTTATTTCTTGCTGCCTCCATTGTACTATTCAAGAATTTTAAACGTGATCAACATCTAGTGGTATACGCTGATGATACCACGGCCCTGTTCTCTGGACGCAGGTGCAAAGATGTCGCTTCGGACATCAGCCGTTTCTTTTTAAGATTAACAGACCAGCTGACCCTATCCAATCTTATTTTAAATTCATCCAAATCGCAGGTAGTTGTCTTTCATGGCACCCCTGCGACAAAGAAAAAATTAAAGAGACTAGCACTCTCAGCTCTATCTTCTATATTGACTAATCAACCACTCCCTACCTTCACAAGTCGAGTAAAATACCTGGGGTTCACTGTTACGGTGAACTGGTCGGCGAAAGCTGACCTGGATAGACTTAAACGTATCCTGAAGAAAGCTAGGTGGGCCCTGAAACGGGCTCAGCATCTGTCGTTGAATGGGAAAACCCAAGTGCGCCTCTGGGGTACTTGGGCTATCTCGGGATTAGTCTTCTTTTCGAGAGGACGTCCTCCAGAGCAAAGACTAAGGTTTCTCAAGCTCCTCATCTCGCGATTACCGCGCATAGTCCGCCTAGATTGGATTCTTCGGGGGGGGGTGATAGACCCCGGGTGGTTCAGTCGAAGAGCGGCGTGTTGGATTAGCTGGAGGGCTCAGATCCCGCTGGACCTGAGGCCGTAGAATAAATAGAAGATTGAATGATTAACGAATTGATATTATTTTTGTCTTCTCTTGCATGTTTTGTTCTGTGTAACACGTTTTTTATCGGTTACAAGTTTCGTTTAAGAAAATTCTTATCTTAGTATTTAAAGGAATTAATGTACGTTTAAATAACCAACACGTTCATCGTCATAATTTCCATGGTTGAGGCAGCAAAGGTGTTCAAAATAATTCAAATCATAATCAGACAGTTTCATCTTTGTACAGAGCTTGAACAAAATGAATATTTTTGAACAATTGTTTATGTTCAAAAGTATTTATAATTATGTATAAACAATATTTTATTATTTACAATAGATAAAATATTCAATATTCATAATAATATAATAATTCACAATAATATAATATTCAATATTTTACAATATTTTAAACGATATTTTATTGCACAAACAATATTTTATTGTTTATGCATAAAAATGTATGCATAAATAATAATAAATGATTTATGTATAAAATATGAGCTTTTAGTCATATTGATCGACCTTTTTTCGCTTTCTTACTAAAATAAGTAAGAAAGTCAACTTTAAGTCAACACGACTTGTTAATTCGCTTTTTATATACCAAAACACTTAAAAGGTTTGTAACAAATATGCTTATTAGAACTGCAATTATTGATGCTTCCTCATTAAAATAGATCCAGGTATGCACTTTGATCAAAATATCGGGGGTGGGTTAAAAACATTTAAGAAAAAATCATATTTTTAATCCAAATAAAACACACATTCCATATGAACATATGAAATGGGTATTGTTTGTTTGGCGCAAGAAACCGTTTTGAAAAATTTCTATTTCACAAAATAATATGTAATGATACGCTTGTAATCAAGAAATATTTTTTTGGAGAAATCAGTTAAAGTACTAAAAAATTAATTTTAATAATTTTTGAATAAAATTAAAAATAAAATAATTTCACTCATATAAACATTTTTTTTTGAAATTTTTACGTTTAGACAAGATTATGATTAAGAATACAATATCAACAACCAAATTGTTTTGACGAGTAAAAACGGTATTTCATTTAAATTCAAATATTTAATCAGAATAGTAATTTAATTTTTAAATCTACACCAAATTTTCATATTATAATATGTTTATATTTTTACATTTTTTAATTCTACATTGTGAAACAATCATAAACATATATTTATACTTTAATTGTTCGAATTAATACATGCTATAATAACAAAGTTTTTTTAAACAACTATATAACCGATAATAACTAAAAATAAAAACAGATAAGAGCAAAACAGTACAATAAATCTACAAACATGTTTTGTCCAGTCTTCCAACAAATTTCTAAGGCCTCAGTTCCAGCGGGATCTGAGCCATCCAGCCGATCCAATACGCCGCTCTCTGACTGAACGAACCACCCGGGGTCTCTCACCCCCCCCCGAAGAGTCCAATCAAGGCGGACTATGCTCGGTAATCGCGAGATGAGGAGCTTGAGAAACCTTGGTCTTTGCTCTGGGGGACGTCCTCTCGAAAAGAAGACTAATCCCGAGATAGCCCAATTACCCCAGAGGCGTACTTATGTTTTCCCATTCAATGACAAGTGCTGAGCCGGTTTCAGGGCCCACCTAGCTTTCTTCATGATACGTTTAAGTCTATCTAGGTCAGCTTTCACTGACAAGGCCACTATAACGGCGAACCCCGGATATTTTACTCGACTAGTGAAGGTGGGGAGTGGTTGATTCGCAAATATGGAGGATAGAGCTGAGAGTGCTAGTCTCTTTATTTTTTCTTTGTCACAGGAGCGCCATGAAAGACGACCACCTGCGATTTCGAGGAGTTCAAAAAAGATTAAACATGGTTAGCAGGTCTTTTAATTTTAAAATGAAACGGCCAATGTCCGAGACTACATCTTCGCACCTCCGTTTAGAGAACAGGGTTGTGGTATCATCAGTGTATACCACTAGACGTTGATCACGTTTAACGCTTTTGTAAATTTAATGGAGGCAGCAATATACAAGATTGAAGAACGTGATAAGGCCTTGGGGCGCACCCGTAATAGGGTAAAACTGACGCACATCAGAGTCGTCTTTATACGGTTGTCAAAAGCTGACAGACCCGAGTGGAGAGTGCAGCGACGGAATTGGAGGTGTTCAGAAGTGAACCCCAAGAGTTAAGGATATCTGTAACAGAAAAGTCCCTGCTTCTGAAGTATCCCCAAGACGGGATTGGTTGGGGAGATTGAGTTGCTCCATAGTTATGTAGGGATAGTGACTCTTCAAAACTCTGTCAAGACCAATGCTCCCATTCCAACCCATAGCCCTTTCCCTCCAGCAGACAAACTTCTCTTTCTTGAATATCTTCCAAAAGGAAGACTGAGAAGGGTTAAGGCAAGAAATGCTCGCCCTATCACTACTCAGCTGGAACCTATATCTAGAGCTCCAGTATTCATTCGAGAGGGCCTGTCTTGCAGAAACAGAGAGATTGGGAACGTGTAGCAATTTAGCCATGACCTTGAACTTATTTGGAATGAGATTGTAAATGCGACCTTTAGAGGTAGTAGAAAGCAATGCGGTAGCTTGCGATGATAGGTAGGAATTAAATTCGGTAAAACTCTCATTACCAATTCTGGGGAAGAATTGGATAGCTGCCTGGAAGAAAGCCAATCTGATGGGATCAAAGTGAAACCTCCTTCTAAGCAACGTATCTTTCTCTATCCGACAACAAATTAGGTCATGATATGTGGTCAGTTTTTGGTACGACTGCTTAGTACAGATGGATTTTAACAATCACATCTCATGTATCAGTAATATGTCGAGGAGAGAATTAGTAGTTGAGCAATGAATGGTGAGTGAAGGTGGCTTGTGAATAAAACAGTCGTTCCTGTTCCTCCGGATTGCTACATTAATCCAACGACCTGTTCTGTTGATGAAGTCACCAAGTATTATGTCATAGCCATTACCTAAAATACGGTCCAGGTGGTCACGGTTCTTGTAAATTTCTCCTGGCGGATATAAATATTGGCTATGCTTATGCGTTTACCTATTTTACAGAGTTATATAGCTAAACAAGACAGGGCTGGACAATAATAGTTTAACAGGAAGATCTTAAAGAGCATTTAACTAGGGTTAGAAGACCTTGAGATGAAGATGAGTGAGGTGGGGTTATGTAAGGAGTAAAGTGAGTATAAATGTGCTTAGGGATAAATCTAGTAATGCCCTGGATGATACGGATAAACCGCGTTTTCTGAAGGACTATAACATCTGCGTATCTACCAGATAGAAAGCTGAGGGCAGAAGCATCTTCTGAGTTCCACTGGAGGATATTCAGTGTAAAAGGCTCTTGAATACTTTGCATTGTTTCAATTCAGCCGGAGTGGGATTGTCTAACCCTAGCTAGAGCCAGGAAAGAGAAGGTTGTCCTTCTCACTCTCTTCCTCACAGAATACACTTGCCCATAGACATTCTCTCCATTTCCCAGGGATATCGCTCATTGCGATCCATTAGTCCTTGCAAGTTACTTCGGAGCTAAAAGCGGCCTTACAGCAGGCCTCTTGGCCTTCGAGAAAACAGGAAGAGGGGAACGCAATTCCACATGTTATATTAAGAACATGTGGAATCATTGAGGAATTACATTGTGGGGAGAGGGTACATTTCCCCTCGTGGACTTCCCAAGCCCGCATACACCACAAGTATGCGGCATATTACAAGTGGAGGCCAAGTGTCCAAATCCATGGCATCTATTGCAATGTGGAAACGTAGGTGAGTCTGCTTCAATTACTGTCTGTAAAAACCAGGTTGTAACCAAAGAATGGGTAGCACTTGCTGTTAGCAAGGAGCTCAGCATTATCAACGGCAGTGGAGCAGAACGAAATAGGAATACCTAGACTATTTTTCCCATGACGCGGCGAGTATTTGTCACCTTAAAGTCCTTCTCGATGTTTTCAATATCTTCACCAGAGGAATATGAAGGAAAATTCAAAACCTTTAAAGTTGCTTGAATGGGCTTATAATCAGCTGAGCCATAGTCAGACTAGATTTTTGTGAAATAGTCTATATATGAGTAAGCCAGATCTGGATAAGAAAAAGAAATTCGAACTTTCGCTTCGAGGAATCGAATAGAATTGAAAAGAACTCTCTTCTTAAATTTCAAAGCGAACTCTCTCAAAAAATTGCTTAAGAGAAATTTTCTCCAATGGTTTTTTATCTTTATCTCTACCAAGTTAGTTAATTTGGGTACAGGAGGGAATTCGCCCTCCGTGCTAGAAACAGAGATATTTGCAAGATCACTAACCTTTAATCCTTCTTTGATTGTATCTCCATTGAAAGCAAAAACTGTTGGATTCTTTACGCTTCTTTGGATAACTCGCTAAAATTTTGGTTTTGTTTGCATCGTTGTGCTCAACAGGGGAATAATTTCATCGTGATTTTTAGTTTTGCATATTTATTATGACATTTTATATTGTTGTGTATATATCTTTAAGATTATAAATGACATTTATGCAAATGAACAATACATAATTCTTGGCATTTACGGACTTAAATAACTTATGACAACTTGTTTCAAATTTTAGATGGAAACATTGTTTTATCTTCAGGAATAGCCATCTAAAAAAGGAAAGTAGAAATAATTAAAAATTATCAATTAATAGAAATAATAACATGGGTTGATATCATTTAATATCAACCCATGATATCTTTGATATTTATTTTATTTAATCTCATTTTAAATGATACCCGTGAATGATAATAATACTTTCAACGTCGAAATTAATTAAAACCTAAATTTATTTTGCTTGTATAACGAAAATATTATTTCCTCGAAACAAAGAAGAGATAAATGTATTTTAAAAAATGACATATTTCGGTAAATTCCGTCACCTAAATACGTCATCTCGAAATTTTTAGCTGAATTTTCTTTTTGTGCTGAGTGATTGTGATGTGTAAGCATTAATAAAATATAATTTTGTCATTTTCACAATTACTCTCGATATTTACTACCCGTCTGTGTTGACTTAATAATACTTTGAATACAGATGGAATATGTAAATTGTGTGTGAATGATGCGTTTGTTTAAATCTCTGTCTTATCGTCTTGAATTTCGTATTAAAGAAAAATGATAACTTAAATAATCAGTAAATGCACAGTATAGCAACATTTTGATAACAGCAAATAGATGACAATGATTCATTATTGATACAGAATTATTGGAGCTGGATCAAAAGTTTCAATATTCTTGATCTTGATCAAATAGTCTTGATCAAAGCTTTAATCATATTGCTAGTAATGTTCATCCATCTCGAATAATTCTTTATTGTGATAACTTACTGTTTACAATTCAAATAACCGTAACACTAGTTAACAATAGAATTTATAGAATATGTATTCTTAGCATCTGATAATATCCTTGTTAGCTATAATAAATCGAGTATGTCTATAACAGATTAAAAAACAATATGTTATGCTTTTAATAAATTACAACGCAGCGCACATGTAACATGAATATACCAATGCTTAAAAATAAAATTTAAAATTTTTACATATTTTATTCAAAAGCGGTAGCTGAAGAAAACAAGCTTATCTTATTATGTTAACGTAGATTAAGTTCGAAACACGAACTATCACAGTAATGTTTAAGCAGCTCTCATTTACATATTTTATTTAAAAGCCATTACGGAAGAAAACCAGCTTAATTCATTGTTTTGAGCTCTACTTTGCATATCTCATTTAAAAGCAATTACGGAAGAAAACAAGCTTATCTTATTATGCTAACGTAGATGAAGTTCGAAACACGAACTATCACAGTAATGTTTAAGCAGCTCTCATTTACATATTTTATTTAAAAGCCATTACGGAAGAAAACCAGCTTAATTCATTGTTTTGAACTCTCCTTTGCATATCTCATTTAAAAGCAATTACGGAAGAAAACAAGCTTATCTTATTATGCTAACGTAGATGAAGTTCGAAACACGAACTGTTACAGTAATGTTTAAGCAGCTCTCATTTACATATTTTATTTAAAAGCCATTACGGAAGAAAACCAGCTTAATTCATTGTTTTGAGCTCTCCTTTGCATATCTCATTTAAAAGCAATTACGGAAGAAAACAAGCTTATCTTATTATGCTAACGTAGATGAAGTTCAAAACACGAACTATCACAGTAATGTTTAAGCAGCTCTCATTTACATATTTTATTTAAAAGCCATTACGGAAGAAAACCAGCTTAATTCATTGTTTTGAGCTCTCCTTTGCATATCTCATTTAAAAGCAATTACGGAAGAAAACAAGCTTATCTTATTATGTTAACGTAGATGAAGTTTGAAACACGAACTATCACAGTAATGTTTAAGCAGCTCTCATTTACATATTTTATTTAAAAGCCATTACGGAAGAAAACCAGCTTAATTCATTGTTTTGAGCTCTACTTTGCATATCTCATTTAAAAGCAATTACGGAAGAAAACAAGCTTATCTTATTATGCTAACGTAGATGAAGTTCAAAACACGAACTATCACAGTAATGTTTAAGCAGCTCTCATTTACATATTTTATTTGAAAGCCATTACGGAAGAAAACTAGCTTAATTCATTGTTTTGAACTCTCCTTTGCATATCTCATTTAAAAGCAATTACGGAAGAAAACAAGCTTATCTTATTATGCTAACGTAGATGAAGTTCGAAACACGAACTATCACAGTAATGTTTAAGCAGCTCTCATTTACATATTTTATTTAAAAGCCATTACGGAAGAAAACCAGATTAATTCATTGTTTTGAGCTCTACTTTGCATATCTCATTTAAAAGCAATTACGGAAGAAAACAAGCTTATCTTATTATGCTAACGTAGATGAAGTTCGAAACACGAACTGTTACAGTAATATTTAAGCAGCTCTCATTTACATATTTTATTTAAAAGCCATTACGGAAGAAAACCAGCTTAATTCATTGTTTTGAGCTCTTCTTTGCATATCTTATTTAAAAGCAATTACGGAAGAAAACAAGCTTATCTTATTATGCTAGCGTAGATAAAGTTCGAAACACGAACTATCACAGTAATATTTAAGCAGCTCTCATTTACATATTTTATTTAAAAGCCATTACGGAAGAAAACCAGCTTAATTCATTGTTTTGAGCTCTACTTTGCATATCTCATTTAAAAGCAATTACGGAAGAAAACAAGCTTATCTTATTATGCTAACGTAGATGAAGTTCGAAACACGAACTATCACAGTAATGTTTAAGCAGCTCTCATTTACATATTTTATTTAAAAGCTATTACGGAAGAAAACCAGCTTAATTCATTGTTTTGAGCTCTACTTTGCATATCTCATTTAAAAGCAATTACGGAAGAAAACAAGCTTATCTTATTATGTTAACGTAGATGAAGTTTGAAACACGAACTATCACAGTAATGTTTAAGCAGCTCTCATTTACATATTTTATTTAAAAGCCATTACGGAAGAAAACCAGCTTAATTCATTGTTTTGAGCTCTACTTTGCATATCTCATTTAAAAGCAATTACGGAAGAAAACAAGCTTATCTTATTATGCTAACGTAGATGAAGTTCGAAACACGAACTATCACAGTAATGTTTAAGCAGCTCTCATTTACATATTTTATTTAAAAGCCATTACGGAAGAAAACCAGCTTAATTCATTGTTTTGAACTCTCCTTTGCATATCTCATTTAAAAGCAATTACGGAAGAAAACAAGCTTATCTTATTATGTTAAAGTATTTTAAGTTCGAAACACGAACTGCTACAGTAATTTTATGCAGCTCTGATTGTGGCAGCGCTGAAATTACTTGTATTTGGCAAATGTAAAATAAGAAATACGATCAAAGATAAACACGTTGCGTGGATAAATGGAGTTTAATCACCACTGGCGTGATTGTTGCTATCAAGGTTATTACTCATATCTTACTCAAAATATAATATCAAGTCTTTAAAAGACAATGAAAGTGTAAAAGCAAAACAATTATATGGATTTCATAGCGATTTTCTTACACTAAAGCACTTCGTAATAGATTTTGTTTTATAATCGTATGTGATAGACACCAAAACGCTATGTGTAATAACGGCGACTCAGCTCGATGTTTGCTATAATATTTTAGCATTACCGTAAGACAGATACGAGAATATATTACGTATTTATCAGTCTTTTAAAGGCGTGATTATAAGGCTTCAACAAAAAACGATCTAGCAAAGTACTGCGTCAAAAGGTAGACGGTAAAAACATTCTATAACAATATTGCATTAGAAAAAATAATAAAATGCGATCCAGCAGATCTGTTCAATTTGAACAGATTCTTACCAACAATAATCAACTATATTCTTATATTATATTGCAATGCTAATGTTGCAGTGAAAAATAAAAATAATCAAAAAAGGAAACATGGCAGAAATGCGCAACTAAGTCGAGGGCGTTGTTTCCAAAAAATCGCAGCTGCTTTTCTGTTATATGTGATTAGCTGCATCGGAGCAATGTAATAAGCTGCAATTAGTATTAGTGGGTAAATGTTTTAATCGTAAAAAATTCCGGACTAAGTACAATGAAGATAAACCAACCATAACTTGAGTTTGTATTAGGAATTAGCAGAAAATACTTTTGACCGTAAAATGTTTAATTATTAACTAGACACAATAAATAGCAATTATAATTAAATGATTAGATATACAGGTAAAACTTAATAATTTCGAATTAAATAAAATATTCAATTGATACATGCCAATAAATTCGGATGATAATACGTATATGTGCTTATCGTATAATAACAGCTGATCACCAATGACAAAACTTGTAATATGAACGCATTTCCTCCATATTAACATTACTCTTGTAGAAGCTGCCACGTTAGAAATTATTCAGCTTCTCAAATCGTTTGATTTTCATTATAGTTAGTCAATGAGAGTTACATCAATTATTACATGCAAATATGGCCATGCACTCAGATAGATACATTATAAAAATCAATGCTGAATCAACATTGATTGTCACATGGACAACCAGCGGTCCGCGGGCCGAATACGCCCGTCGCTAGAATTTAAAATTGACATATACAGATCGACAAAGTATGCCACCCGATAAGATTGGGAGTAATATAAATGTAAATATTGATGACCTGGTTGACCTGGTTAAACAACATTATTACATTTCATAAATTAGTCCGGCAATTCAGGTCAGAACAAGATGAAAATATGACCCCCCCCCAAAGTGCTCAAGCTTGCCCATCACTGGTGCAGATAATAAATAGTACTCAGCTAGGATGCTATGTGGAGTTGATTTAGTTTTTGCTTCTACGAAAATGATACAAGTTTGATTATCTTGTTTCACATTTTAATTTATTTTTTAACACTGAAGTAAAAAAAACTCACCACATACTTTATATATACAAGGACGATGCCATTAATTTGGAATATGTTAAACTCAATGTGATATATTTATTAATAACATGGATTTGAAAATTTACATTTTATAGCAAAATGATTATATATAATATGCAAACATATTTTATAAAGATATGAAAACAGTAGCCCAATTATAGCTGAATTATTTTTAAGCTTTATATAATATGAATATGTTCATAATTGTTTAAAAAGTAAATCTGAATTATATAAAAATCGTTCATCAACCTTCCTTCACCATCGTTCATCAACCTTATTTTCTAAGACGACACTCGCCCCACCTCGCCATCGCTGCGTTCCCGTCATACCATCTTACTCCATGTTCCCAATTACTCCAACAATTACGGTCTCCGAACCTTCCTCGTCGCCGCCTCACTCGCCTGGAATCAACTCCCTCTCGACGTCCGCCGCGCTCCTTCCTTTATCACATTCAAACACCTCCTCCGTTCACACCTTCTCGACACATGATTTACATTTTTGTTTTGTTGTGGTCATGTAAGCGTGTGCTGGCACGCATTTGCCACGTTAAAATAAATCTTTTTTTTTATAAAGATAATAAATATATGTTTCGATACATTGATGATATATGTGCATTTAACTCTAATATTTTTTATTCAATAAGAGAACAAATTTATCCAGGTAGCCTCATTCTTAATAAAACCAATATTAATGATAAAGAAGGTATATATTTAGATATGAGCATTAAATTAACATCAATTAAAACTACTTTTAATTTATATCGTAAAGATGACATTTAAATTTACAAGAAACATATTTTTGCATGAGCATTCATGCATACCATATAATATAAAATATAATACATTAAATAATGAAATTTTAAGAATTGCAAAATATGTAATGATATTGGCTTTCTTCAAAATCATTTAAATAATTTAATAGATGCATATTTTAAACTAGGTTACTATAAAAATATTATCAAACAAAAAATAGTAATATATATATATATATATATATATATATATATATATATATATATATATATATATATATATTAGGAAAGACTTGACACCGACGACCAGGATACTTATTGTATTCGTTCATATATTAATATTAAAGAATTAACTGGTGTTAAAGTACGAGCAATATTATTACGTTTCGGCTAAAGCCTTCGTCAGATAATTGTATTTACTTTAGATCTCAAACTTTTTTAAGGTCAAAAAAGTATATATATACTTTATATATATATCAACATAATAATAAAAAACAAATTTAAACTAGTAAACGATAAAATTTTATGGATGGATAAAAATATACTTTGTATTAGAATAAGATACTAGATAAGCAAATTTCATCAGAGGAAATACGTCATTAGCATATCTTTGGCCAGCTGATAAGTCGGATCGAGAAATATGGGCCGAAACATGATAACATAGCAGTTAATTCTTATTAGGTCCGATCTTCATTCTCGTACATAATATTATTTATTAATCTGTTTATAAAAATACAGGTTAAAAAGTTTATTCTTCAGATAAAAATATTTAAATTTTTTAAATTTATAATACAACATATGTAGCCTTTTTTAACTTATCTGATTTATATAGATCACGGACAAGTCAATTAAATCATTCAAAGTTTTGATAGTTTTCGTTTATGACATCGTATTACGGCTTTATTTTAATGGTACAACATTAGTGTTGATAAAACAGTATTTTTGTATGAATTATTTCCACCATCAATGGTCGAATATTTATTTTAAGCAGTAAATCAGGTTGGAATAAAATTGAAATGAAAGCACGAGAAACACAACCACAAAAATACATATTGTAGATAAAAAACACCATAGTGTCGTTCTTACAAGTTTAGAAAGCTGTTCACAATTGTACCAATTGTATACTACATTTCTACAACACAGATCGAACATTTATGAGTCATCATTAAACTCGTTGAAAAAATGTGAGAATAAAATTGCAAATAGAAAAACAAACACGAAAATAGAGAAACAACTTCGATGGAAAAATCACGATATCTGTGTTATAACGTCAGAAAGCTTTTTATAAGCTACTGTATTTATTGTATATTGATTTTTAAATAATGCGGTAAAAATAAATATATTTCAATTTTTGCAATTTTCTGACGTTTAAAGCTTTTATTTATTCACCATGTTTTCTAATTCTTTTATAATTGTGTATAGGAAAGTATAAAAGACAAAGATTAGTTAAGCAAACAATCTGAAGTGCTCAACAATAGACCAGCAAATTTCCAAAGTTCAATTACATATCCAATTAGAATTTTCGGGTTATCTTCGATTATATTGTTGTTTATCGTGATATTTTTCAACAACCATCAGAAAAAAGTAAAAGGATTTTCGGAGAAACAGAATAGTGTATTCATATTAAATGAAATACACTGATTAAAAGACGACATATATAATAATGAGAACAGTAACATCACGGCAACGGAATCAAGAATCGTTAAAATCGAAATCTACCGATGTGAAAGCACCGACATACAATTCACAAACCCAAAACGACGATACTTGTTGTGATGATGACTTAACGAAAAGTGGTCTAGATCATTCCGCGTCTTGTTCTGGTAGTTGTTCATCATCACTCAGCACACTCACCTCCGTAGTCACCGCTCATCTCAAAGTTGATGCTAATATCGATTCAGCAGCTAATACTACTACAATGTATGATGCCTGTGATAGCAGCAGCTATAGCAATAAAAGATCAGATGCTGATTATGTGGTGCAGTGTACCTGTTGCTACTGTAACAACAGAGATGGAAGATGTGTGTTGCTTCTTCACGATGAGCCGGATTGTTGTTACTGCAAGAACAAGAACACAAGTGCAGCAACATTGTGCAGATCTGTAGAGCAAAAACATCACCATTCACAGCACTATGGAAGGCAACGACAGATCACAAGCACTTATGGTGATCTTAATGATCCATATGAGGAGGAAAGAAATCCACACGATGGAAATTTATTACATCAGATAATTTCAGGGAAGGAGTGTAACTCAAACATTGGCAATACACTACAAGCAAGCAAGCTGCGAAATTTAAGTGTTCATCATCTCAGCCGATCGTATGAGGAAATCGATTCAAATGAGAAAATCTACTTAAATGACTATCGTCGGAATAGTCACTACCATCATCGGCATCATGATCGAATTCGACCATCACAAGCGAGACGATCAAAAGGATCGCAAACCGATCACGAAATAATGTTCGATGATAACTGCCATCTAAATAGCAACTACGAAGACAATGATAAAGAATACCTTGACGACAAAGCACAATACCAACAAAATAAAAGAGAAACTACAGCGCCGCTAAGAAGATCACTAAAGCTTATACTATGTGATACAGACGGAGTGTATGTGGCCTTTTTAAAAAGCCATGTCTGCTTTGAACTAATGCCAAGTAGTGGAAAAGTACTTGTTCTGGACAGTGCTCTTACTATCAGAAAAGCATTCTACGCTCTTGTTTTTAATAATACAAGAGCTGCGCTTATCTCAACCGTTTCGAAGGTGGGCGTACCACAATTTACTGGAGTTATATCGATAAGTGATTTTATAGAGCTGGTGACACTGTACTATCGGTCCAGGCATAAAATAATTCGCGAGCTTGATGAACTAACAATTCGATCTTGGAAAAATCAACTTAATTCTAATGCAGCACCACGATCTGTTAGGGCATTGCCTGGTATTGCAGGCGGCGGGGCCACTCGACATCTGATAAGCATATCGCCGGATGTAACTTTGTTTGATACATGTATGCTTATCGAACGTGAACGAATACACAGGGTCCCTTTGATAAGTGCACAAACAAACGACTTTCTGTACTTTGTTACGTTGAAAAGAATTTTACGCTTTCTTTTCCTCGAAATATACAATCTACCACGACCTAATTTTCTAGACAAAACAATAGACGAACTCGGTATTGGTACTTATTGTATAGATAAATGTTGTCCATTCTTGATAAACAATCAATCAAATACACCATCCCGATCATATAAAAAGATATATACGATAAATAATCGCACAACAGTCATAGATGCATTGCGTCTGCTGGTTCGTACAGGTGTGTCCGCCTTACCAATAGTAGATACGACCGGTCGATTAAGGGACTTATTCTCGAGGTTTGATGTTATTCACCTGGCCGTTGCCGGATCCTACACCGACCTTGATCGACAAGTTGGTGAATCCATGAAAAAGCGTGGTAAAAGAATAGAGGCTGTCCTATGTTGCCAGCTCGAGGAAACTTTAATAACCATAATGGTCCGCATGGTCACTGGTCAAGTACACCGCCTCGTTGTTGTAGATAAATCAAGAAGAGTAATTGGAATTTTATCTTTATCGGACTTGATAAGCTTTCTTAGTAGACCATATACAAAGTGAGCATTATTCAGTTTTATTTTATTCTACTGTCGATACTGTAACTCAAATGTAACAATAATATTGGTAAATCAGCATCGTCAACAATGCATGATCCTCGCTACGGAAACAAGCAATAGAAAACACGTATTATGTAGATAGCAACAATCTCCTGTCTATTTTAAAACAAAGAGAAAAATCAACGATTCAGTTAATAACTTATCGTTATCATATTTTTATACATTTAATAAAGATAATGTAACGGGGGAAAACCGACACGGTTTACAATGATCGATTTTGAAATGTATTCATTCGCAATATTAACGAACAAAAAGAAAATGAAAATCCTTAGTATTTTATAAAGTTTCTTATTTTAGCTACACATTTCGTTATAATTTTATGTAAAAAAATCTAATTTATGGTGTTCATAAAATTTGTGATTGAATAGAATTGTTCCATAAACCTAAAAATATTGATTAAATAACTGAAATGATAGTAGAACTACATTTATTGAATTATATGGCGGTCACCATTCTTTTCACGAACGGGAATTACGAAATGATATGTGGCATTTCATAGGACAATAGGATGTTTGAGGGATGAAATAATACGGAGATAAGGCATTAAATATTATACCAGATAAATTATGCATCCACTAATCAATATATATTCCAGTGTTTTTCTACTACACACGATGAAATTTTGCATTTTTAACCAGCTATGATATCCTATTTTTGACTTTAACTTCATACACCTTGATTCACAGCATGCCAGATTTTAGTCTAACGTATTAGTATTGTTTCGTCCGCTACTTCTATGTAACGGTATGTTCGAACTTATTAGAAGGCAGTGAACAAAATTTATTAATTTTATCAATTTTACTACAACCTTCAAATTTAAACCCAAGTCATAATCTCACACGTTAATATGTTTAGTCCGCTACTGCTGCGCAATGGTACACTCAGACTAATCAGTAGACTGTTTCGCTTATTATTACTTTATGAATTCCAGTACTACTTTTAGATTTAAACCCAAGTCATCTTGCTTGCTAGTGCTACGCTATACTGAGTAGATTAACCAGCACGACTGGATGGAGGATATAATAGCAAGTTTTGAATAAAAATCACATTAAAAACACTAAATTAATACAATTGTGAATTTTCGTGAAATAATGTGAGAGACTAGAGTTTGAAAAAGCTAGTAATTCATTGAATTGCAAGTTCATCATTTTAATAGATATGTGAAATGTAATGATATTATACTGCTATGTGCTTCAATCATAAACATGTGTCTGCAAACTAGTGTACGAATATCGTCACGAACCAGTTGCCACACGATCTAACAATCAACATCAACATACGCCGACATTAGCACTCTGTGGATTTTCAGGGTGCAGGCACTGAGCACTAACGGTTCAACATACTGTAATACTTGGATGGTCTATATAGAATCCAGCTGGTCGTTAAAAAATTGTATATTGTCACGAACCAGTTGCCACACGATCTAACAATTAACATCATACTGCGCCGACGTTAGTACTCTGTGGATTTTCACGGACCAGGCACTGAGCACTAACGGTTCAACATGCTGTAATACTTGGATGGTCTATAAAAAATCCAGCTAGTCATTAAAAAATTGCACGAAACGTTCCTGCGAATTTATAAATTCCTTAATTTCAACTTTTAATTCACATGAGTTGCAATTTTTCAACGACTATTGAATTCCTTATAAACCATCTAAGTATTACAGCATGTTGAAACGTAAGTGCTCTGTGCCTGCGCCCTGAATATCTACTGAGTACTATCGTCGACCAAGGATGATGCGGCGAAGAGAAAGATAGGAAGCATGGAGATTTGGAGTAAGTATGTTTGGAGAACGTTTAAGAAAACGATTAAACACACGAAAAGAGTGACGGAGTCGACGCTTAGAAAAACGACAGTCGGAATCGAAGCAGGGAGCATGGCGCAAGCGCTGAAAACGTTGGGGTCGAATGGACAAAATGTGATTGAGGATCGACGTAAGTTCATAATCAAACAAAATGTAGAGATCATAGGAAAAAAGACAGTTAAGTGGAAGCGAAAAGAGTGAAGAATTGAGTAAGGCAAGCAGAAAATATGCATATCGAGAAGTTTCCAAGGTCGACTTGGAGTAGCTAAGTTGGAGGTGGAGAAGAATGATGGGGACAGGGACGAGTAAGAGTGATAAGAAAATGATCGAACAAACCAGGATCAGTAATTGACAAGGATGTATAGTTATTGAAGCAATTGGGAACAACAGTGATGACGAGAGCACCGCCGAGAATATGAGTGGGGCTTGTTGAAAGTAATTTATAGTTAAAATCAGAAAATAGATTACTTAGAGTGATAGAGTCGGAGTCAGCTGGACGATCAAGACGAATGTTAAAGTCACCGAGAACAAAAGAAGGAGTATAAGCCAATGAACAGTGAGAAAGAAGATCTGAAAGGTCGTTAAAGAACAAACGTGAGGGCCCGGCTGAGCCTGAACGGTATACAATCACAAGTTCCATAGGAAAAGGAGTTAAAAATCTGCATATGAGTAATTCAAACGAAGTGTAATGGATGTTATCGTTAATTTTACCCAAAGACGTTGTGTGACGAGCAATGGCAACAATAGCGACATGGCTAGAAGCAGTATATGTGGGAGAGACAATTGGACGAGCTGATTCAACTAGAGAACAACCAGAGCGACATAGACGACGAATATAAAGATCGTCATAGTCAGTGCCATGATTCGATAATGCAAAGAATATCGATAGATAATTGATCGAAGATATCAAGGAACAAATCAGCTTCATGAAGAATGGAGAGTGGTGAAAAGACTAACACGAAAAGTGTGCGCAGGAGCAATATCGACTAGCGAAGAATATGGGGAGAGACGGGACGCCATCGGATTTTTGGCCTCGTGTGTACGACGTGAAAATTTCCATTGATTTGACGGATTGATAAGGATGACTCGCCGTTTGTTTCACGTCGATGTTTCTCAATGCGAGCTAAATTGAGTTGGGCAATATCAGAAAATGAGAGATCAGGAAAGATACTACAACTAGATGAATGGTAAGAAGTTTAAAACGTTTGGAGAGTACCAAGGAAGCATGTGAACTATGTTGGAAAATGATTTTTAGGAGTGGAGGACAGATTATTGAATTTAGTAGATTTGTTTAAACGGATCAAAGATACAAGCGATATTATTGAAGAGGGATGGATTATCATCAGGAAGAATGGTTGCTAGGATAGACCTGAAAGCAGATACATCATCATCGAGGCGAGATTGTGGAGAAGCAGATTCGGGAAGCTTTAAGTTAGATATGATAACACAGCGATTGTGCGAATGAAAACGATTACGTGGATTTGGTGGAAGAACAGAGCTGGTAGGAGTAGAGGCAGAAGAGCAGATAGAAGTTGGAATGACAGGGGTGCTTGATGGAGATTGAAGATAAGTTGGAGCATGTGTGACAGAAGTGGAGTGTTGAATCGGTTGATCGGAGATGTTACTGGAGATTATTTTGACGGAAGGATGTAAATTATTGAGAAGTGATACAGTGGAGATAGAGTAAGGAGTAGGTGAAGCTAAGAAAGAAGTATGAGATGTATTTATATGGGGGAATAGGAAGGAGTAAGTACGAGATGAACAGCTTTACCGTCATCATTCACACAGGCCTGAGAATATTTAGCATTTGATTCAGGAATACCACTGAATAACACATTATAGGAACGGTCAGATCTAAGACGATTATAATTGAGATAAACAGCTTTACCGTCATCATTCACACGGGCCTGAAAATTTTCAGCATTTGATTCAGGAATACCACTGAATAATACATTATAATGTGTTATGGTCAGATCTAAGACGATTATAATTGAGAGGTGTATAATTTGATTCAACGCTTTGAGATTTGGTGTTTATAAGTATGCATCGATCCTTGTCTTTAGTTGGAGTTGTGTTGCCTAAAGAAACGTATTGAGATTTAATATCCAGCAATAAAGATCGCGTCTTGTCGTTTTCAATTGCTTGATATTGACAGTTATCAACATTATCACATTCATTACTGTAACGAGAGAGCGTAAGTACAACTGTATCCAAGCAGACACAAGCGGGGGCATCCAATTCTGCAGACAAATCATGAGACGGGTTGTTTTGGATTAAAGACGCCAATACTGGTTCAATCACATTTTTCGATATAGATGCACTGGTTAGCCGATCCTTTGAGTTGACGTTGAATAGTAATGCTAATTTAGCAGCCGTGCAGAACCACATAAAAACGGCGTCGTTTTAATTTTACTTATCGAAGACTCAGGGACATTCACAATTGTCCATATTTCACAATCCGCTGAGTCACAACTAATTTCGAGAGTAACAAAATCATGATTTTGTTTGATTGTGGATTTTGGCCCAATATCGTGTGCTGCTTTAACGAAGGTGGCATTAGTTTGCATCAAACTGGTATTCAAACTATTACCCATTCTATTAGTTTGCATCAGTCGATTTAATCCTAATTCACTTTATTTATATGCCATTGGAACATAACACCAAACTTTCGATCGTCAGATGCTCTAGCCGATCATGTTTCAAGATCAGTGAACTACTTTACTATAATAAAGTACATATTAATATAAGAGTAAAAAAGAAGAATTTGAAAACATCCGATGACTAAATTAATTTCAAAACTACGGTAGACGAGAGCGAGACAAAGCATTTTTTAGTAATCAACGAACTTTATATGTGATTAGAACATATCTATGATTAAATATCTTATAAGATCGTCATCATGCTGGACTATGCAATTGTTCTAGTATCAGCAGTGCGATCATTGAAGCTATATATAAAATTGAATAAACTAGTAGTACATTTATACAATTGCATATATGCATTGTAATGATATCAAGATAACCAACAGAAAGGCTATGCTTGACAAAATCTGAAAGTTCAAATACAAATACAAATAGATTAGATAGCATATGGATCACAAGTATTTTAAATGTATTTTATCATCTTATGAATATCGTCTTGATTTTTATTATTCTTTCTCGCTTCGAGTTTTCAGGCATAAATTTAAAATTATTTGGTTCGCAGGTTTCTAGCACGATGTTCTCTAACTGTGATTTATTCCCTTAAATAGTGTCAGCTTTACTCGGAATTTGAAGTGCTTCAATGTTTATACTTATTTCACTCGATCGGAGTCTCATAAACGTAATTTGAATATTTAGCTACTTTTTCGTTTGTAGGATTATTTTGCGAATATATTGACTCACCTAATCGGTTCACATGCTGTTCTTTAGCTCTCGGGACTAGATCTGACACTAAAACGGTACTTTCTCTGATGTCGTTGTAACCAGACTAATGAGTAGTCTCGTTAGCTATCACCTCTTTATTTAGAAATTCTTTGATTCACTTATGTTTGAACATTAAATTTAAATACATCTATATGGCTCTCGGGTATTATCAGCTAGATCCTATTTTCAAGCTAAATGCAACATGACTAAGTTAAGAACAGAAAAAAACAATTTCAAATTGTTGTATCGTGCTTTTAGAATGTGATTTAAATTGTAGATTAAGTACATATCTATGTATAAACGTCCCGGTAATGCCTTTCAGCAGCGTTCTACTACAAAATAGTATAGGATCTCAAGATCACGGAAGTTTAATTACGTTAATCGCTATTTATTTGTTCCTTCTTGATTTGTTTATATCCACAAATTCTTATCATATATGTACATATGTTTCTGTTTAAGTTTTTTATTGTGTAATAACTGATAACATAGCAGTTCCTCCCGATGACCTCTAATCCTTATTCCAATAATCGTATGCTATTCATTAGTCAATTCATAAAAATTGACTTTTATCTTAAATTTTAACTTGATATAAATTATATAAAATCTTATATAACAATTATTAATTATTTTTTACAATTTATTATTTAATTATTATAATTTTATTTATCATTAGTTTTAATTTATATTCGGTATTAAATACGTAGACTCAGTTAGCTAATATGATACTTACAATGATTCGAATTATTGCGCATTTCCATTGAAATTTATACCCGAACTTATAAATTCGGGATGATATATCCCGAATTTATAATTCGGGATATAATTTATATAAGCAATTTAGTTGCCTTAATCATATAGAGGCAACTAAACTCGTTTGTACAAACATTTAGGGACATTATATAACTACACCCTTAACAAAAAAATGTATCAACGATTGTTATGTAATGGTAATACAAGTCCAAAGTACAACTTTACAATTGAATTACACTTTAGATAAATGACGGATGTACGGAATAGATCGCACATAACCGAATAAATACCTGGATATATCAGAATATACATTAGACAGGCTTAAAATAAACAACTTTCTTTAAGATAGCTAAGTACTTTGGCTGAAACATATCACATAGATCATATGGCATATTTAATAAAATTTTCAGAGCCTCAGCATGGCATACATATTAGTAGATGCTATAATAATTTCGCGCAGGGTAGAATCTTAAAAATTTATATTTTTAATTCTTAAAGATCATGTAGTATTGATCTGCAAATCGTTAAATTACACGACACTTACTAATCAGCTATATATAAATGAATTTTAATGCGTTACGGATTATTATATAATTAATTACCCCTAATTTGATATGTGAAATTACAATTACAAAATAGTGATAGTCGTCAATCTGTGAAAAATTCTACAAAATTAAAGAGAAATTAAATCGAAAGATTGTAGCAATGATTCTTTATTTATATAATAAATTATTTAATTGAAAATGTATACATAAATAAAATATATTTCATATAAACGACAAAAATTACCAATTATGAGCATATAATGAATTTAAATTTTATTTTTATACATCGAGAAAGATACAATACTAAATATAATGTTCTGCCTTTAGGCTATGCAATAGCCCTCTTCAAAGTTAGTACTAACTCATGAAGTTAGTACCAACTCCTATAGTACCAACTCCTATTATCGAATGTAATCTTAAATGATATAAGGAAATACATTGAATTGTTCATATATTACAAATTAACTACGCTCAATTTTAGAAATTCACACACATATTATACACAAATTGCATTAAAACTACACCCAGAAAATTATTTTAATAAATTAATATTTTGAAAACCACTCCAAGTCAAAATAAAAATCAAAGATTTATCCCGTATGTTAGAATTCGTAGCTATGCATTGGATTTGTTTCCTCAGAATACAGTGTAATGTCTCTCCTGATCAACGGGGCTTTGTTGATTGCACTCTTCTGTTTGTCCCTATATCTTAACAAAACACATGTATTGTCAAAGCCAATCATATAGTCGTTTTTGGTCTATCTTTGTTGAAAAGCTTAGTTTTAGCGATTGTATATTATTTCCTGATAATTACTATGTGACAATCGAAAATTCTAATAAAATGTAAGATTCTTTCAATATATTGAATTATACTTACAAAAATAAATTTGCAAAGTAGTCGTACATCATATCAAAGCTTCAACAAGAAACTGATATTTTAATTCTAAAATCATCTATATCTGGGGTGTCAAACACGCGGCCCCGAGACTTCAATAATCATCTATAAGCACCTTAGCGCATGCTTAAACAGTGTTTTTAGCTCGAAAATCTGAACTAACCTTAATCTGAATCATCGGAGGGAATTTAGCATAAGCTCTGTGCATGGTAGTGACTATTACAGTTTAACCATGCATCAGTCACTAAATTCCTTTTAATATAAATGCTGTTTAAAGTGACACTTAAAAGTGAACAAATATATAAAATATAATTTGTTGTTACACCTGCCCTGGGACACACAATGGTGTACTCGTAAATAAATCACTGTTTTCCTCACGAGGAGGCATAAACACCAGGCAGCATTCTATATATCAGGTGTTTATGCCCTCTCATGAGGGAAACATAGTGATTTATTTACGAGTACACCATTTGGTGTCGTAGGGCAGGTGTAACGACAAATTCTATTTTATATATTGATACACTTTAAGGTGTCCGTGTTAAACAGCATTTCTATTAAAAGGAATTTAGTGCCCGATACATGGTTAAACTGTAATAGTCACTGCCATGCACAGAGCTAATGCTATATTCCCTCCGATGATTCAGATAAGGGTAGTTCTGTTTTTCGAGCTTAAAACACTGTTTAACTGTGTGTTAAGGTGCCTATGAATGATTATTGAAGTCACGGTACTGATGAGCTCCTTTAGAGCGTTAGTTCTTACTTTTGTCTGACACCTCTGATCTATATAATGTGTAAATTAGTGAGAAATCGACTTTATTAAATTACATTAAATGCACAAACAGTATCACAAATGTTCATTTTCACATGGCATACAAAACGACGTTATCATTCTCTTTTATTTTCTAGTGTTATTGTCAGAATGATTCGAAAATGTTTCAGACGCTGACTTCTCTACCATACTATGAACTTTCTCGTTTGTCATTTTACTATTAATCTTTCTCTTTGAAACTCTAGAATTCAAGTTTTTTGAGTAATTTGAATTACCACTTTTTGATTTTATGGAACGTACGCTTTTAGCTTTTGCCAAATTCGTGCTTTCTGTGAAATTTAAAGAGGGCTGTGGCGATTTAGAATTCTTTACTGTACCTGGAAATGTTCCACTTTTAGAAGATTTCTTCGTGACTTTTCTACCCGGTTTACGGTTTGGTTTTCTCTTCTTAGCATATGATGTCGTTTGCTTACCTTTCGACTTCGTCGTTCTTACCTCACGATCAGTGGATTTTAGTCCATACATTATGGTTACAAATGAAAGAAATCTATAGTCATCGTGTTCGTTTATAACAAGACATGCTACGGATGATGCAAATCCACTGTAAGCAGTTAACAATAATAGCAATAAAGACTTATAGCCATACCATCCTATAGGCACTGTACCGAAAATATAAGCCCCTGTGATATTGTGAAAATCAATTATAAATATAGGTGGTGAAAAAGTTTCAAACTCATTAGTCTGAACCTGATTTGGTATAAAACCATTTCGGCCTTTACGGTAAGGATAAGTTGTAGTCGTTATTTTTAATTCATCACTATTAGAATACAATACAATCGGATTTGTATTTAAAACATTTTGTTCTGACGGTTTAGAATGTACTAATAATATTGCACTATCGCAAATAAAAATTATCAGTAGGTGAAATAATACCATCATATTGTAACTTGTTTTTGTAGGGATCAACTTTTTTTCTTACACCCAACTACTTATTATGGATGTTGATAGTCGCTAGCTAGAAGTGTATGTCTAGAATGAGAAAGTATTTATAACTTATAATTTTAAAATACTTTTATTCGTAATTTAAAAATACAACATCAGTTAATGTTTTTCGTTGAGAACACATATTTATCTGATTATACTAATTACTTTTTAAAGGTTAATATATTAAAAGGCATTCCCAGTAAGTAAAATTTGAAACATTATTATTATATTTCAACACCTCAAATATGAAGAATTATGTTTGAGAAGCCGCATATAGGCAACAGCCGTCCCGCCGCCAGATCTGACTAGCCGAGATCCTCTTCATTTGATCTGCCGCTTTAATTTGAAGCTAATATATACAAATAGATCAAGTTTATTTTAGTTTATTTCACGCCTCAAGTAATATTAGGATGAAAATATGGATCCAGAAGTGTTCAAAAATTTCGCATAAATGATTTAAAAATGATTGTTGAAACCATATTTAATCGTAACTAAAAATGTGATAGCTTTAACTTCCGGATTTATCATCAAAGGCAGCAACACGAACTGGACTTTTTAAAAAGTCTGTAATGTTTTTCTCAGATCAATTATATTTCCTATACATTAGAAGAATTGTAGGTGGTATTTCGCATATGATATGAATAACATAAGGTTCAATATAAAGGTTAAATGTTCAATAAAAAGGCTAAATTATAATAAATTTGCAATCAGAAATTATCACGTCAGCTGACTATAATTAATAATTTATATAGAAGAAATTATTATATCACCAATTCTAATTAAATATAGCAAATCTATAATTCGTTCGTGGTGTAATTCTACAAAGATTAATTAAAAAACCGATCTACATGAAATTTCAAATCAACTGATACCAGATAACATATTCGATTGAAGCCCAAAGCAATCGCTACAGTAAAAAGGAAAATAAAACATATATTACAATAGAATGAAACCCGGCATTGTCAAAAATGAAGAAAAATGTGCGTGGATTAATACGTGATGTTAAAAATCAGCTAAGAATATAGGATAATAATATAAATATCGTGTATAAAATTTATTATTAAAAATTAAGGATATATTGGTTAAAAGTTAAAGTCGTTCCATTGGTTTGAGATAGTGGTACCATAATTGTGGAGGGAAATCGACTCCTTCAAAACTTTATCAAGACACAAGTTCCCAATTCAACTCGATGTTCTCTTCTTCCAGTAAAAATTTTTATCTTTCTCGAATATTTTCCAAAAGGAAGAGTGAGAGTGATTAAGGAGATCGATGCTCGTCCTGTCCCTACTCAGTTAGAGTCCATATCTAGAACTCCAATATTTTTTCTAGAGCAACTGTATGAGTGAAACAGAGACTGGGAAAGTGTAACATTTTTGCTAGGACCATAATTTTTGACGGAGTGGGATTGAAAATGCGACCTTTACAGGTATTTAAAAGGATCCAGGTAGCTTGTGAAGATAGGTAAGAGTTAAAACGGCTTAAATTCGCGTTTCCTACTACTGAAAAGAGTCCGATATATGCTCGAAATAGGACCACCCTGATTAGATGAAAATGAAACATACTCCGTAGCAATAAATCTTCATCTAACCGCTAATAAGTAGGTAGATGGTGGTGTATGGTGATACATACACCACTATCAAACGGGGATGGTGGTGTATGTATCATGTATTCATTCCTGACTATGTGGAGTGTTGCTTATATCCAGTGACCAGTTTTGTCGTTGAAGTCACCAAGCAACAGGTCATAATCGCTAACTAATAGACGATTCAGGAGATTACGATTTTTGTGAATCTTCCGTGGTCAAATATATATGTTGGCTACACTGATACTTTTACCTTCTTATATAGTGATATCGCTTATAAGGCAGGGCGGACAAAAATAGTTATGTATGCGGATAAACTTATGTCTTTTGACTAGGGTTACAAGACATTGATATTAATATGAATATGGATGGGTTATGTAGGCATTATATTGGGCGGTTATGTACATTTGTACAAATCGAGTAATATCTTGAGGTGACCGAATAGATTTAGTCTCCTAAAGGAAAATTATACCCGCATCTCGACTAGATATATTCGAAGAGTTTAAGTACCTCCCGAATTTCACTGAAAGATGTTCAGTTATAAGAGATCTTGACTACTTCCTATTGGTTGGCTTACTAGTGGGACATACATGCCGACTGGTCGCTCCCAGTAGTGGGAAGGATGCCCTTCCAACTACTGTAGCCAACATACGGCTCATTTACCCCACCAACAGTGTTTCGGATGGATAGAGATGGAGGTTTTTCATAATTTCCCTAGTTGGAAATAGTATTGGGTGCGTCTTTAACACCGTTGTTCACCCACATGTTCTCTTTCTTTTGAAACTTGATGTTAGGTGACTGATTTTCTTGGTCCAATTCGGATGGCTCAAATGACAGTTGGGACAGGTGTATGTGAAAATTGGACAGGCTTTATTTAAATGTAAGCTGATGTCGTTACATGTCAGACATCTTTGTGCCAACTTGCACTTTGACCCGAGGGTTCCAGCTGGTGGCAATTTGGCAGTGGGGGAAGTGATTTTCGCTGAAAATACGTTTCAGAATAAGATTATAACCTATGAACGTGTTGAAATTAAATTTGCTTAATACTAATTCGTTTTCGTGAGTTGTTGACACAAACGCAATATACAGAGTATTACCTGCTTTACTCTTCAAGAATCTTATATTGTTTAGTGAGCAAGACGTTTCAAGTTCGTGTAAATCATTTTAGTCAAGGTCTGGAAGAATGCTATTAATTTTAACATAGGCAGTAATCGGCTGGCATTCGATTAAACAATAATATTTGAGGTGTGCATTGAAAAAATCCAGATATGCTTTCGTCAGGTCGTTAGTTAAAAACACAATTCAGTATGATTCTGTGAATTTTTTAAATGAATTATATTGAATTTTCCATGATCCATTTTTACCAAGGGTTTAAAGAAAACTCTAGAATACTTCGGAATTAAGAGGTACTCCAACCTTAATTTCCAACAGGTTTAAGAGTTTCTTAACCGGAGGGATTTCGATGATTGCATCTATTATGTTTGAAACAAGGAGGTGACTAACCAGCGTTTTGAGATTGTTTGTTGAATAAGGAATCTTCCATCTGTTAAAAAAGGATATATTTTTATGTGGCAAATCCGCGGCGGTGCAAGCTTACATGATCACAAAAAAATAAAAATCTAAGTCATGAGTCGAGAAGGTGGGAACGGATGAGGTATTTGAATGTGATAAAGAAGGGAGCTCGGCGGACGTCGAGTAGAACCTGGCAAAGGGGCGGCTATGAAAAAGGATCGGAGACCGTAGTTGTTGGAGTAATTTGGAACGTGGAATAAGAGGTAATGACGGGAACGCATTGATAGAGAGGTGGGGCGAGTGTCGTCTAAGAAAGGAAGGTTGATGAACGATGGGGAGCCGACAGCGATGAGACGAAAAGTGACGAGAAGGCGTAGTTGGATGCGGGTGTGGATGGTGGGCCAGTAAAATTGAACAATATATGTGGATGTGTTGTCGAAGTGACGGATAAGTAGGAACACTCGAACGGCGAAGTTGATGATGCGTTGTAGGGGTAAGATGATGGATTTTGGAGAATTTACGAAAAGGCTAAGGCAGTAATCGCTTTTAGGGAAGAGAAGCGATGAAAGATACATACAAGAACGGAAGTCGATAAGGGAGCGGATAATGTGGATGTCGCGGATAATTAAGTTTGACGAGCGGACTATGTTACGGACTAAGGGTTTAATGGAAATAAGATCATATAAATGAAAGTCTAAATGTAATTATGGACTATGGGAATGATTGATTATGTAAAATATACTGGTGGAAGAGATATATTAGGTTGACGGGGTACGATCCACACTATTTTGGACTTGTCCGGGTTTAGAACGAGATTAGCATGGGAGAGACATTTGTAGATAGAAGAAAGACATTTGGAGGCAGAAATGCCGATATTGTGTATGCGATGGGCGGGTGCATGATTATCGATGTGTATGTCATCGGTGTATTGTATGACGTTAAATCAGTGATGTTTGGTAAACGGAGAGAGATCGCCAAGCAGAAGAAAGAAGATTAAGAGACCTAGTACTGAACCTTGTAGGACCCCGCAGAAAATAGGGATGGGATTAGAGGATGATGAATAAGAACGGAAGCGAAAGGAACGGTCGGATAGATATGAGGCAAACCATGCTCCGGAGGAGGAAGAAAATCCGTAGTCATATCGAAGGCGAGAAAGGAAGATGGAGTGATCGACGATTTTAAAGGCGGTGGATAAGTCGAGAGATAAAAGAACACTATATAGAGCCTTGACTCGAGAAATGAGTGGGCCGTAATAAACTTTCATGCACGCGATTTCGGTGGAGTGATTAGAGTGGAAATCGGATTGGAAATGAGGGTACAGGTTGGATGACAGGAGATAATGAAAAGAGGCGATAGTTAGAAGGAAGTGAGGTATCGAGCGATTGTTTCTTACGGAGAAGACGAACGATGGCAGATGTCCAGTGTAAAGGAAAGATACCACTGCGGATGGACGAACTCCTTTGATGCACCGAAGTGCAAAAGCTGTTTGCTTAACTACACATTTGTAATAATAATGCATTATATTACTAAAAAGCAGCATGTAACTAATAATAAACAGATATATCGAAGAAAAAAACAGTCAAAAGTTCAACATTAATGCGAGCCAAAGTCCTAATGTCAAAACGGACTGGGGGGATCAGAAACATCCAGCAAACACCAATGTGTCACCATTCGGCTGAGCTAGTCAGGTTCTTTCACACACCTCAGAGATAAGTCTTTGTCGAGGAGGATGTAGGTAGTATCGAGATGAGGAACTTTAGAAACCTTAGTCTTTGCTCTGGGGGACGTCCTCTAGAGAATAAGAATAATCCCGATATTGTCCAGGTGCACCAGAGGCGCACTTGAGCATTCCCTCTTAATGACATATGTTGAGCCCGTTCCAGGGTCCATCTGGCTCTCTGCAGGACACTCTTGAATCTATTCAAGTTTGATCCGGACAACCGTTTTACCATAATGGTATCTTACTCGATGTGTAAAGATTGGGATGGATTGATTGTTCAAAATGGAGGAGAGAGATATTGATTGCCTCTTTAGTTTTTTCTTGGTAGGTAGCAGGGGTGCAATGAGGTACGTTTACCTGCGATTTTTATGAGTTGTGAAAAAGATTGAAAGGGAATAATTGATCTTTTAATCTTAAAAATAAACGGTTGATGTCCGAGACTACATCTTTGCACATGCGTCCAAAAAACAGGGTCGTGATATCATCAGCGTATATCACTAGATGTTGTTTGCGTGTAAAAGGTTTAAAAAATTACAATGGAAACAGCAAGGTATAAGATAGGAGAATTGGAGGATCCTTGATGCACACCTGTAATAGGATAGAACTGACGTACAACAGGGTCGTCGTAGAAGAACCGCTTGGTATACAGCAAACTCTCCACCATGTTAATTCACACAGGCAACCCAAGGGCCTGATCCGGATCAACAATATCAATTGCGTTCTGCAATACTTCCCATCAGAATGTATTACGATTGTAAAAATTACAGCACAACCCTTCCTGTATTGAATCAAACTGTGAGCCTCATCGCGTGTGATAAATCCACATACCACCATTGCCGTCAGTATTGAACATTCTCCTAACAACTGCACATTTTGCACGACTTACTTAGTTGGCGGATAGAAGATGATACCCTGCTAAGGAGTATATTCCATTTTGATCCAATCAGAGTGGCCCTCTTTCAGTGAACTATATGACTCTTTCCAGTTGTAAGAAATGAGAGTTTAACTCGATTTAATTCCTACTTATCTTCGCAAGCTACCGGGATATTTTCGACTACTTTTAAAGACTGCATTTTCAATTCAAAATAGACAAAGCTGAAATGTTATCAAAAATGTTACATCTTCCCATTCTCTGTCTACTTAAGACAGGTTTTCTAGAAAGAATATTAAAGTTATAGGTATATGCTCCAACTTAGCAGTGATAACGCGAGTATTGATCACCTTAACCCTTCTCAGTCTTTATAGAAACTTTTTAAGGAATATAAAGTTGTTAGCTGGAGGGATATGGCATTGGGTTGGATTGGTAACATGAGTCTTGATAAAGTTTTGGAAGAGTCACTATCTTTTACACAATTATAAAGTCACGCCTGCTCCCCAACCAATCTCTACATTTGTGGGTTTCAGGAGTAGGAACTTCTCTGTTACGGATATCCTGAACACCTGGGGTCCGCTTCCAGGAACCTACAAAACCCGTGCGCCACTCTCCACTTGCTTCAATAAGCTTTTGACATACAGGTTGTAAAAAGTCGTGTAGTCCATTCAGCTACTAAGGAATAACACCAGTTTTGTCATCAGCTAGATGTGGCTACTTTCCTTGATTTTTCTACTACATTCAACCATATCACTATTCCCTTTGTCATCTCTTCTCTCAGATCACTCGGGTTGCCTGCAAGAATTGATAACAGGGTGGATATATTGATTTACACCACTCGATTCTTCAACGAAGACGACTTTGATTCGAATCAATTCCACCCAATTACAGGTGTTCCTCAAAGTTCCTCACTTTCTCCTATAGTGTATCTTGCTTCATCTATATTATTATTTAAAACTTTTCAACATGATCAACGTCGATTTACGGTGATGATCAGAAAATTATTTATAAGATTAAAATACCAGTTACCACTTTAAATCTTCTTAATTCTTCCAAATCACAAGTGGTAGTTGTTCATGGCGCTCCTGCAACAAAGAAAAAATTAAAAATACTAGCAATCTAATCTCCTCCATAATGAACAACCAACCCCTCCATGTATTTACTCATCGAGTAAAGTACCTCGCATTTAAAATCACGGTTAGACGATCATCCGGATCCGACTTAAATCACTTTTAAAGTATCCTAAAGAGAGCAAGATGGTCCCTGAAACTGGCCCTGCGTCTGTCGTTAAGGAGTTCAAATTCGCCTATGGTGCACGTGGGCAATCCCGGGACTTGCCTTCTTTTCAAGAGGAGGCCTACCGAGAAAATACCAATATTTCTTAAGTTTATTATGTCGCGATTACCGACCATCGTTTGTTGCGATTGGACCCTCAGGTGTTTAGCAGACCATTTGTGGCTCAGTTGTTAAGTGACGCGTTGGTGTCAACTTGCGGAAACTGATCATATAGCCGAACAAGAATACTAACAGGATAATATAGAAGAAATCGTCATTTGGTTTGAATTTCTTTATCTTATCTATTGATTTATTATTTATTAACTGTATGCTTATTAAGAAAGTCTTTATTATGTATGAACTAAAAGATCGTCTTACAATAAAATTGAAATGATTGCTGACAAGGCAGCTGCTCATGATATCGACGCCGGTAATTACCATCAGCAGACCATTTGTGGCTCAGTTGTTAAGTGACGCGTTGGTGTCAACTTGCGGAAACTGATCATATAGCCGAACAAGAATACTAACAGGATAATATAGAAGAAATCGTCATTTGGTTTGAATTTCTTTATCTTATCTATTGATTTATTATTTATTAACTGTATGCTTATTAAGAAAGTCTTTATTATGTATGAACTAAAAGATCGTCTTACAATAAAATTGAAATGATTGCTGACAAGGCAGCTGCTCATGATATCGACGCCGGTAATTACCATCAATTTAAGTGCCACATACTTTAAATATATACAGATGACGCGGAAGAAAAAAGCGTAGAACAAAAGTGAATTAGGGAGATATGCTTCGATATAGAACCAGGAGTGAACAACACCAACTAGATTTATTTGTTTTTGTGCATTTATAAACACAAAAACTCGTTACTTTTAATTAATGCTTTGATATAAGATATTACAGTATAACACTAATATTTACTAGCATTTGGCTACTTTTGCATAATTGGGCATAGTGAGTGATAATTAATAAGGGAATTGCGGAGTATATTTTTAACATTTGAGAAAAGCGCACTTAGTCGAAACGTTACAATAAAAGTTTTTTTGTTATAAAAGTTTTATTCACATCAGTGCTACATATAATCTTTGTAAACAAAACATAGTTATCACATTAACAAATAATAAATATTTATTAAATAAGATTCTAAATATATATAGGAAATATGATTATTGGTCTCTACCAACAAAAACAAAGATTAATTCTCTATTTTTAGAGAATTAATCTTTGTTTTTTGTTGGTAAAGACCAATAATCATATTTTCTATACATTTTGGTCATATCGTGATCCCAACTGAAAGTAGTTTATAAATTGATTTTAATTTATATTTACAATATATATATATATATATATATATATATATATATATATATATATATATATATATATATATATATATATATTCTCAATTTTTAATAAATCTTTAATCTTTTGAATCTGTTGTTGTGTGTAAATGAAATGAGCATTTTGATAGACAGAATTTACATTTCATAAATATAATTTATGAGAATTTGAGATGCCAGGATTTTGAGATGTTTTAGAGCAAATAGTTTTGCAAAAAATTCTACGGAACGTGTACAATAATACTTTTATAAAAATAAAAGTTTCGGTGAGATAACTTTGAAATATCTTCGATAAATTAGAAACCGGCATTATATTACCCAGAGTTTTAAGAATTTAAATTTTCAGTATTTACGACATCGGTTATATTACCGGGAAAACACAGTCAGTATAGCTCAATAATAACTTGTCAGTAGAACAAATCAGATCTGATAACTGAGCCTACGTATTTTAAAAAATACGTATTATATTTATTAAAAATAAAGATAAATAATTATAAATAATAAATAATTATATAATGTTTTATAAAATTTATATTTATATAACGATTGAATTTATAATTAAAATTTAAAATAAAAATTAATTTTTATGAATTGACTAATAAATAATATAAGATGCATTCGAATATGGAATATAGGTCATTATTGAAATATCTTAATATTCTATAGGAACATGTGAGACAACAAGCAACTGTAGCAATTAAATCTCTTGCAGAAGAAAATTAGGATGATCTGGATATCACATGGTTAGTTTAAAAAGGTAATGCCCATGCTACCATCTAAGGAAATTCTCGGAGATGCTTTTTAAATATATCACAAGGCAGTCGAATCGACTGATGGTAGTTCACCCTACTGATGAGTGCTACAATGCTACTGATGAGTGGGACGTCTATAAGTGAAGATTCAAACTGATGGATATAATATTCGAAGTCTAGTTTTATCAGCAATAAATATGAATTAATCAGATCACTTGACTTTGTATACATATTTTTTATAAAAATATAAAAAATAATAATATTATTATATTTATATTTTTATTTATCATTATAAACTAAATTTTTATTTATAACTTTAGGGCTAAAAAATATAAAGTAAAACTTGAAAATTCTGACATGTTAAAAAGTTCTGACATGTGAGACAAAAAACTTATAATAAAATATATGTTTGATAATGACAAAGCATTATTATAAATGTACACACACTAGATCCTACTATTCCTCTATATGACATTTAAATTTTTCAATTACTTATATTCATTCTCTTGACTTTTATAAACATTCTTATACTCCTGAATGTTATGCAAATTATTTTGCATATAATTACAGTTTTTCATTTTTAAAGTCATCACATTTCATTTTTAAAGTCACTTCAATTAAGAATTTCATAAAAAGTGAAATTACATTTTATAATAAATATTATAAAATACAATTTATAAAAATTGCAGTTTTATAGTCATCACATTTCATTTTTATAGTCACTTTAATTAAGATATTCATCAAAAAATAATTTAAATTAAAACTACTATTAATTTATATCGTAAAGATGACATATTTAAATTTACAAGAAACATATTTTTGCATGATCATTCATGCATACGATATAATATAAAATATAATACATTAAATAATGAAATTTCAAGAATTGCAATAATATGTAATGATATTGGTTTTTTTTCAAAATCATTTAAATAATTCAATAGATGCATATTTGAAACTAGGTTACTATAAAAATACTATAAAACAGAAAATAGCAAAATATATAAATCAACACAATAATATTAAAAATAAATTTAAAATCAGTAGCGAAATTTTTTTATCGATGGATAATAAATAATATACTTTGTATTAGAATAAGATACTATATAATCAAATTTAATCAGAGGAAATACGTCTTTAGCACTAATTTGGGCCCGCTGCTATGTTGGGTAGAGGAGTTAGGGGCCGAAACCTGATACAGATTTAAAGGTCATCTTCCTGATGACCTCTAGTTCTTATTCTGATACAACGTCTCTTATTTATTAGTCAATTCATTAAAATGACTTACTTTAAATTTCAATTTTTTATTTTAACTTATATGGATAATAAATAATATACTTTGCATATTAATAAATATATAATGTATATTAATGATTATAGTTATAATCAATTATATTAATTGTAAATATATATAATTAATATAATTACAATATAATTAATTAAATTAATAATATAAATTATAAATATATAATATATATATTTATGATTATAATTATAATCAATTATATTAATTATATACATTATATTTTAAAGTTGAAATTGGTGACGCTCTGGC
>WNNJ02003117.1:0-18756 GCA_012934845.2 Pomphorhynchus laevis
GATTTTCGTTCAAATAGTAACAATTTGATAAATTGGAATCAATGCAGACATTAGCTACATTTTTGATCGGTTTTCAAAGATTACGTCTGTAGACATTCAATAAAGAATAGCGTAAACTCTCCTACTAGAGCAAATACGGAGTGTGGCTCAGGGAATAAATGTTGAAGAGATGCTTAGTTTCTTTTGATCGTTTCGATAAAAAACAACATGATCAATTCAATCGCTGATTGTCCATTTGACAACAAATACACACTGGACAAAAGCCTCTCTTCCGAATGTCATGCCTTACAAGAAGATAGCTAAATCAAATCTTTCCAATACGGATTCTAAAAAAAGGATCAACATCCTCCTCCAAGAACCATATGCGTTCTTCCAAGACAGTGCATCCGTTTAAGATACCCACAAAGCAAACAAATAGTCGGAGACTGATGGACGCGGCTAACATGTGAAATGAAGAGATTGCCTGTGGGCAAGTGTCTTAACCGGGGGAAGCATCCCACTGCAGCTAACTAAACACAATGCAAAGTATTCAATAGTCTTTTTCATTGAATATCTTTCCGTGGAACTCGGGAGGTGCTTCCGCCCTTAGCTTTCTATCTGGTAGAGATGCAGATGTTATAGTCCTTTAGTAGACGCGGTCTATCCGGCTCACCAATGACATTACACTATTTATCCCTAAGCCTATTAACACTCACTATACTCCGTACATAACCCCACTTCACTCCTCTTCCTCTCAAGGTATTTTTACCCTAGTAAAGAGCTCCTTAAGATCATCTCTCTTACAAAACTATTCTTGTCAAGCCCTGTTTTGTTTAGCTATATCACTATGTAAAAACGGTAACCCGATCAGCATAGCCAATATCTATATTTGGCCGGGAGAAATTTACAAGAACCGTGACCTCCTCGATCATATATTAGGTAGCGGTTATGACATGTTACTTGGTGACTTAAACGACATAACTGGTCTTTGGATTAATGCAGCACAGAGACACGAACGACATTCTTATTCACAAACCACATTCCCTACCTTTCATTGCTTAACAACTAATTCTCTCCTCGATATATTACTGCTACATAAGATGTGGTTGTTGAAACTCATCTAGACTGAGCAGTCGCGCCAAAAACAAACCACCTCTCATGACCATCTCTCAAAAAATTACCTCTCAAAAAATAAACCTCTTAAAAAATTACCTTTCGAAAAATTAAAGTGTTTAAGATAATATTGAAGACTACTAATGATAATGCATGTGTATTCTACTCGATGGGATCAAAACGGTTAGGTACGACTAGGAGCCTACTCGCTTCTACGTTAGCGAGTGGGTTTTTCTATAATATATTATGGAGAAATATTTTGTTCGTATATTATGAATTATCTAAAAAATATAAGGACAATTTGCTGCTGGTGATTGACACTCGAGAATTTTTGTGTATCATGTTTTAGTTAATAAGACATGCCAGTGTCATCTTCTTTATTTTCAGCTACAACAAAATTTCGAGTAATCTTGAAAGATTCATCAAGTGCGGGCAATTTTTGTCTTTGAAAAGTTCGAGTTATTGCATATCTTTATGTTACACTTCTCGATATTTGCTAATGGCTATTGATGACAAGGCTGTAATATTAAAATTAATATCGCCATCGTTTTTTAATATGATCACATGTAAATTTCTCTGTTCAGTGCTAATTAGTTGATGACTTTGAATTAGGTGGTACTGATTCTAGTGTCTTTAATGGAAGCAAGTATAATGCATACCACGGTAATTAAATACTTTTTTGAGGTTGTAAATATTTAGCATTTTTATTTAACGGATCCTTAATATTTAGATATGTGTTCCTCTACATTCAACCTAGTAATTTATAAAGGCGTCATTTGGAGAAACTAAAAATATAAATATAACCGATTTTTGTTCGAAAAATGTCACAAATAAGTCTTGTTTAATAGCTTTGGATCTGTATACGAGCTGCTCTAAGCTATGGCAAATTTGTTCTCATAACGATTTGGCAAAGTGGACTCAATGCAGACATATTAAATACATTTATCACTGCGAGATTTACATTTATTAATATGTGATTTACATTTATTTATAAGTGACTTGAACTTGTCTCGGAAGATGCATTTCGAAGATGTGAGCGTCTCAATTTGTATTTGTTAAAGCAGCAATGTGTAAATGACTATCATTTTAACTAAAATAAGTTATTATAACAAATTACAAAATTACATAAATAAAACCTAGGTTCATATGTAGTGCGTTCAAATGTACATTAAAACCACTTTCGGTTTATATGAATAAAATACTTCAGGTAGTTAAAGCACACTTCAAGAAATATTGTAGGTTAATCGAAATTGATACTGGTATAAAACACTATTTCAGTATTAATTCTACAAAAGAATTTTTAGAACAGACAAAAGGAATAAATTTTCAAAATATAAATACATACGATTTTAGTACGCTTTATACAAATCTAGATTTGGTAGATATTAAAGATGCATTAGAAAAATTAATTAATCTTATATTCGGAAAAAGATATACATATATATGTTATAATAACTATAACGCCTATCTAACAAAAATTAAACCATCAAATAAATATAAATATATGGATAAAATTGAATTAATAGAATCCTTAAATATTTTGATAAATCAAAATTATTTAAAAGTAGAGGACATCTATATTTAGACAAGTAAAAGGTGTTCCAATGGGTGGTAATAGTAGCCCAATTATAGCTGACTTGTTTTTAAGCTTTATAGAATATGAATTTGTTCATAACTGTGTAAAAAATAAATCTAAAGTATATAAAGATATGAAATATATGTTTCGATATATTGATGATATATGTGTATTTAATTCTAATAATTTTTATTCAATGAGTGAGCACATTTATCCAGAAAGCCTTATTCTTAACAAAATCAATATTAATGATAAAGAAGGTGTATATCTAGATATGAACATTAAATTAACATTAACTAAAACTACTATTAATTTATATCGTAAAGATGACATATTTAAATTTACAAGAAACATATTTTTGCATGAGCATTCATGCATACCATATAATATAAAATATAATACATTAAATAATGAAATTTTAAGAATTGCAACAATATGTAATGATATTGGCTTTCAAAATCATTTAAATAATTTAATAGATACATATTTTAAACTAGGTTACTATAAAAATAACATCAAGCAGAAAATAGTAAAATATATAAATCAACACAATAATATAAAGAATAAATTTAAACTCTTAAGTGGCAAATTTTTATGGATGGATAATAAATAATATACTTTGTATTAGAATAAGATACTAGATAGTTTAATCAGAGGAAATACATCATTAGCATGTATTTGGCCCCGCTGCTATGTTGGGTAGAGGAGTTAGAGGCCGAAACTTGATAGCATAGCAGTTCCTCCTGATGACCTCCAATTCTTATTCTGATACAACGTCTGTTATTTATTAGTCAATTTATAGAAATGACGTTTATTTTAAATTTCAATTTTTTATTTTAACTTGATTAAAATTATAGAAAATCTAAAAACAATTATTAATCTTATTATTTAATTATTAAATTTTGATTTTGCATTATTATGTTTTGTTTATTTTTTATTATATATAAAACGTATACTCAGTTAGCTGATTTGAATTGTCAAAATTTTATTTTATATCTCGAATTATTAATCACGGATACTTTTGTATTTCTGATAGCGAATGAAAGCGTATGATTTATTGAATGCGAGCCATTAATTGTTAAAATTGAATCTATAAAAAGATTTTTTACAGAATAGAAATTCATGTCTTAATTTTATGAAATTTCGCTATTTGGTTAATGACATGTATCCATCAATGTTGAGTTTTACAATAAATATTGGCAGGGGTACTTACTTAAAATCAATGTTTTGGAATTCTTAAAAAATTTTAATTACTTGTTTAGAATGCTACTGTAAAAATGAGTTTTTTTTGTATTGATACAGTAAACGAGTGATTATATTTGATGCGTCGTTTCGAAAGAATACTTTACACCTTTTTATGATATTTTAAAATCGTTAAGAAATAAAACGCTTTTATGATGCTTGTTCATTCTGATATTCTAGTTACTGATGTGTATAACATTGATGGTACAGAGCGCTTTTATAGCTTTTTTTAAAGCATTTATAGTTTAGTGTATCCACGTTCGTATAAGTTTGTTTAATTACTGTTAATCTACCGGGAGTGGGGGTACTCCCCACTCCCGGTAGATTAACAGTAATTAAATCACATACTTGGTTTTTGAGATTACTAGAAGAAATCAACTTATTACCTTCAAAAACTTCCATTTGGCTTGAGAATTTGTTTCCGTCTGAAGCTCCGCAACTGTTACCTACTTTGATCGGATTCATTTGTCGTACTCAACTTTAATAATAAAGATTTTCTTAAGCAAAATAATACATGGATAAATGAGTCAATTTAAATAAGAAAAGGAAAATAAAACAAGTCATAACAGCTTCCTGACTCTTTTGCTGATGTCTTCTACCATCATGGCAGAAGGTCCGGTGGGATCTGATCCCACTGGACCTTTGATGACTTTGAATTAGTTGGTAGTGATTCGAAGTGTCTTTAATAGTAAAATTCTAAACGTTATTGACTAAAACTGCTTTTTTTTCGAACTTCTGCAAGCATGCCTTGCTGGGTATGAAATTGTAAAGGCAATGAATTTTGCTTTGACAGCAATTAAATACTATTTTAGAGGTCTTAAATATTTAGCATTTATATTCAACGGATGCTTAATATTGAGATAAGTGTTCCTCGACATTCAACGTAGTAATTTATAAAAGCGTCATTTGGAGAAACTAAAAATATAAATATAACCGATTTTCGTTTGAAAAATGTCACAAATAAGTCGTTGTTTAAAGTTGTTTACCTAAATACGAACTGCTCTAAGCTATTGTAAATTTGTTCTCGTAACGATTTGACAAAGTGGAATCAATGCAGACATATTCGCTTCATTTATCACTGCGAGATTTACATGTATTGAGTTAAATTTATATTTAATGCGACGTTCTATTTTAAAATTGAACGGTTTTTGTTCAATTCTGCTGAGACATTTTAAAATATTTTTTATTTGGTAAAAACTTGCATTTGTTTCGACATACTTTGCATAATGTACACGAAGAGCAAATTGATTCGAATTACTTAGATCATTGGACTAATGTATGAAATCGCATGAATACTTTCCGCTGTATGATTGTTGTATTTGTGGTAGCGAATTGAATCGTGTGATTTATTGAATGCAAGCCAATAATTGTTTGAATTGAATCTATTAAAAAGCTTTTTTAATAATTGAAAGCTTATTAAAAAAGCTTTTTCAATAATTCTTATTCTGATACAACGTCTGTTATTTATTAGTCAATTCATAAAAATGACATTTATTTTAAATTTTATTTTTTATTTTTATTTTTTAACTTGATTAAAATTATAGAAAATCTAAAAACAATTATTAATTTTATTATTTAATTATTAAATTTTGATTTAGCATTATTATGTTTTGTTTATTTTATAATTATATAACAATACGTAGACTCAGTTAGCAGATTTAATTCATGTGCTGATTTTATGAAATTTCGTTATTTGGCTAATGACATGTATCCAGAAGAAATAAAACTTTTTTATTAAGAAATAAAACGCTTTTATGATGCTTGTTCATTCTGATATTCTAGTTACTGCTGTCTATAACATTGATGGTACAGAGCGCTTTGAAAGCTTTTTTAAAACATTAATAGTTTAGTGTATCCAAGTTCGTATAAGTTTGTTTGTAACTATTCCATTAATATTTAAAAATAATTTTTTTCTGATCATTTTATTTGATTATTTAATAATTAATATTTGAATTTAATCAATCATTGATTTTTATTTTTGCATGTAAAATATATACTTTTAAGCAATATCAAGGTTTTTTATCAAATACTAAATGATTAAATGATTAACAATTAAATGCATAAAGAATTATTGGAGACGGATCAAAAAAATAGGAAATTTACATTTGATATTTCGCTACCCGCTGTTAGCATCTTTAGAAAATTGCTACAGTAATTTACTTCAGTAATTTTCTGAAGATGCTAGCAGAGGTTAGCGAAATATCAAATGTAAATTTTCACATTTTTTGATACAGATCCAATAATTCTTTATTAATAATGGATTATTATCAACTATTTACAATAAAGCACATTTTAAATCTAGAATTTTGGAAATTAAAGTCATAATTGTCTTCTAAAAATCGCTAAAACGATAGCGTTTTATGCATTATTCTGTCTAAAATATAAGCCAATCACAATGAAGCATTCACTAAAATCTATTGAATGCCTTTATCTCGTAATAATTCTAAAAACTTCATTGTTTTTTATAGAAAAGCTCGAAGCCTGAATTTAATTTTTTTTTATTTTACTTTTTTATTGGCCGTTTTTATTTTGCTCAAAAGAATGCTTTTCCATGTAAAAAACCTAGTATAACACAGTAATACGTTTGCTATTGTTAGCAGTTTTGTATTAAGATCTTTAGTTGTTGTATAGTTTACGAATTTGTATTTATATATGTGACTTGTCGATTTCAATTTATACATCATCTGGATTCAATTTTAGCAATTGCGTTGCATTTTTGTATTTGTATAAATGATTACTTGTAATACACTCCATCACATAGTGATTTTAGTGTGCAGACGATGGCACTGTAATAACATGCGGTAATAGCTCAATACACTCTACCATTATTGAACATGAATTCAGTAATAAAAAGAATGTGCTTTTCTAGCAGTCTTAATATAAATGCCAAGAAATCAAAAATCATCCATTTTTTAACGTTGACACCGTAATTCATGGTTATTGAATTTTTCTCGTGAAGACAGGTTTCCTTAAGATTTTTGGGTTCGTATGTGACTTAAACTTGTCTTGGAAAATGCATTTCGAAGATACGACTTCTAAATGTACTAAGCGTCTCAATTTTTTGAATTTGTTCAAGCAGCAATGTAAAAATGATTATCAGATAGAGCTGGTATATTATGTAACGGTTATATTTTACTCTGTGCCTACCCTTCTTTAATGTGGGATAACATTCCCTTAAAATTAATGAGCTCATACATTTTTCAAAGAGCAGGCCAGCAAATTTGTGAAAAAATATAGAGCCGCTTGAAACTTGAGAAAATATAGCATCGGTTGAAAGGTCTATGAACAAATTTTTAAAGAACAAATCATGCTATTCTATCGTATTTGTTGCAATATGATGCTCACAGCATGAAATTGTTGTGAGCATGATGTCGTCCTTTCGATGACGTAATATTCATCCTCGAGATGAATGTTTGTCGTCATTTTAGACAGTAATCAGTCTTTTATCTGTATTGCTTGTTGATCTTCTATCACACTAACTGCCTTGATACCTCAGGAAATACTGCATGCATTGAACAATCGGTTCATCACGCAATATCAACACATATTGACATCAATATAGATCCGATTTATTTCCTGTAATCCGTACTATTGGAGTTGATGTGTTCGTTAATAGGTCGTTTTTAGTCTCGTCATATCTTTTCTTATTATTTTCAGTCTGCGTTTGTTACTTAGTTTTGTTGTTTGGGCTCACAATTATACCATTCTGTTGCTTTGAATTGACGTTTTTTCATTGATAAGAGATTCATTGATTGGTGCGAATTTAGTAGGTGGTATGACGTCCGCATTTCCGGTACTTGTTAGGTCATGGGTTGAATTTATCTCAGAGAGTAGTGAAGTTGATGCTCTTTAATCGCTCAGTGATTTATCGTCTGGGGGCCAAATCGGATGTTAAAACAGTCGCTTCTATTTCATCGTCATAGCCAATTCGCATGTAATTCTATGTTGAGTGTAGGATTTCGACATGTATCACAAAAGGATACACCTGTGATCTACACATCAAGTTTCATTCATGAGCAGGACATAAAATGATCTAATCAGGGATTAAATAGCAATTACTAGATTTTCTAGACAATCTAGACATTCAATCTTGTGAAGTAGAGTTGGTTGATGCATAACAATGTGCGAATTACGTGCAATGCAGTATTCAGTACCAATTTCCGTCTAGAATTGAGAAGACGCTTAGATTATAGGACAAGCTGAATGGTTTTCAATATCACATAATTAACTCTCTCGCATTCTCCGTCTCCGATGGGGTGATATGAAGATGAATGAGTAATTATCGTTCCATTACGTTATTAAAAGTCACGTAGATCATTCGACATGAAGTTGTTCCCTCGTCTGAATGAACAGCTTCTGGCGCTTTAAAAAGAGAAACTAGATTTTGTATGCAGTTTATGACTTTTTGATGACGTGTTCTTTCATGAATATACGAAAGGATAACGACAGTACTCGTCTACAATTACTGATGTGATTATATCACTATTAATACATGGCTTAGTACCAATAAAGTTAATTGATAAGCTTTCGAACGGTTTTCCAGCAAAAATTAATTGAGAATTTTATTATAAATAATAATCTGTAATGTTCAGGAATAGCTAAAAAATTGCTTGGTTCGTGGATCTTTGGAAAATTCCAAACAATATGGTAATGCGATTAGTATTAATGATGATGTAGGCAATCCGCGTATTCCATAATTTGCAGGTGTTGTTAGAAGAGAGGTTGTCAGGTCAATATTGGCTACTTCTCATCTTCAAAAAGAACTTCATCTGTTAAATTTCTACAGCAGTGATAGGGAGTCTCGTCGATCTCAAAACGTCATCATAAGTGGTCTACAGAATTCAGGCAACGATAGAGAACTTGTTGACGAGCTATTTAAGGAATTGGGAGTTTAAGTGCCTTTGGATTTAAATTTTAAATTTAGGAAATTTTCAAATTTAAATTATTAAAATTTTAAAATTTAAAATTTAAATTTTAAATTTTCAAAATATCAGTTTTTCTAATTTAAATTTAAATTAGGAAAACTGATATTCCAGCATGGTTACTAGTGACCACAAATGAATCGTATTCTCAATTTTTCTTGCGAAATGCCTACAAATTGAAGAATTCTGCTCGGTTTATGAAAGTGTTTATTAACCCGGATCTTTCCCCTATAGAGAGAAGCTCAAAAAGAATTACGCAGACAGTTAACCTTAAAACGCAATTCTGATCCCTCAGCAGTATTCTATATTCGTAACAATAGAATAATAAAGCTTTCAAAACAGCAACACAACGAGACAGTTCAAGAGGCTTTATCGGTTGCTGCCCCTATATGACCATCTGAGAATAAAGTTTCCATGTTCATTAAGAGTCATTACACAATCTTGAAATTGCTAATATTTAATGTTGAAGGCTTGCAAAGTTTCCTTAATGAGGGAATAAAATCTTGGTTTTCCTGTTTTGATTTTCTAATTTTAAATGAAACTTTTTGTTTATCCCCTGCATCTATCCTACCGGATTTTTACAGTTTTGATATTTCAGCTTTATTGGGACAGAGAGGTTGTACAATTGGAGGTCTGACCGTTGCTTTAAGTCACAGCTTTATTGCATGGTCTACCAGTTGTTCAGATAACTCTATATGCATAACTACCCAACAGTTTACTAAAGTGGGATGCTACTTTCGTCCTTCCTTCTCCGCTACTGATATAATTGTCGAAGTGTCTAAGCTTCTCGAAGATATCCCAATTGATTCGCCTCTCATTGTTGCAGGGGATTTTAACGCTCGCTTCTCAGTACCTTTGCATAATAAGTTAAAACGAGTTGCTAATTTCTTTCTATCCAGAAATATGTTTCTATTCGTTCCCGAAGAAGCTAGTCCTACGAGGCTTACAACGGCAGAAGTTGTTTAGATATAGGTTTTTCTAATTGGGCATTCACGATGTCCATCTCAAGCTTTCTTCAGAACGGTCATTGAGGCGAAAACATAAGTCAGTCTCTTGCATAATTAATGTATTGATGCACCCATTTAGCGGACTAGACCCATAGCTATCTTAAGCAGACAGATTAAGCCATTTTTAATCGGTTATAATCTAGTTTCAAGAGCTTTATTGATGCTTCACGAAGGAAACCTTCCTGATAGTTTCTCTTGTGCTAGATCTACGCTACTATCTGCTTGCGTTAAAAAGGGTTGTCGATTTCCTAACCATAAGGTTTCGGCTAAGCCACTGCATTTAAAAATGTTAAAGAATCATATTTTGCGATTGTCTCGGGAGTTGCGCTACGAGCCTTCAGTGCGTCCAAATTATGTAAGGCTTCGAAGAGAGTACTGTATATTAATAGAGAAATTTAGAGAAGGTGTCAAGCTTAATGACGAAATAAAGCTTCTGAAAAAAAGCTGAAAAGAAACCATGGAAGATCTCTGATAATAAGAATCACCTAAGTTCTCGCATTCTTCTCTTTAAGTGGTTTACATATTTTTCCACGTTACTCTACGATTCAGACTTTGTGGATTTGTCATCAATCTCAATATATTCATTTGTACCGTTAAACGTTAATCCGCTAAACAAGTTATTCTCGGTTAATGAGCTGTTCGCAATATGGCTTCTCGTAGAGCTGCGGGATCCGATCTTCTTTGTGTCGAGCAAATTAAACAATCTTTCTGTCTTGCTCATTTTTGGACTTCTTTAATTGTCTTTTATTATGTGCTCCATTTCCATGTGGTTGGAGAGATTGTATTATCAAAGTACTTTATTAAGGTAAAGGCGACCCAGAATCAGAAAACTCCTATCGTGGAATTACACTTCTGAATCATTGCTATAAATTTTTAAGACACGTTATTGCTTCCAGATTAATTCAACATTGTCATGATTCTCTCCCAAAAAGCAGTATGGTTTTCGACCTAATAGATCAGCGACAGATGCAATAAACACTGTTAGACGATCTGTAATAGACGCATTTCAACAACATCGATCTATTTATGTTATTTTTATTGATTTCCAAAAAGCTTTCGACTTAGTTGATAGAAAACTTCTCTTAGAAAAGTTAGCGCGTAGTGTAGGTTTAGTCGGTCCTATTATTTATTTAGTGAATTCTATTTTGCAACCAAACGTTCTTCGCATTTTTGACGGCATAAATTATTCGAATGAGTTTCTTGCCTATCGTGGTGTCCTTCAGGGCGACCCTCTAAGTCCTTTGTTATTCAGTTTCTTCATTGCTGATCTTCCTAGCAGTCTAAGTCACAATCTTTTAGATATTTCATGTGTATTATATGCAGACGATCTTGCTATTATTTCCAAATCTATTTCTAATGCCCAAATAGCTTTAAACTCGCTCTCAGCGTTCTGTTTTACTAATCGTATTCGAGTGAACCGTGAAAAGTCTAAGGTAATTAAGTTCCAAAGAGGAGGTCGACTAAGTCGATTGAACATTCTATGCTATCAAGACTCTCCGCTCGATTTTGTATCGAAGTATCTGTATCTTGGAATGTTAATCACATCTAGATGGTCTTTCTCTCAACATTTTGAACTTAAATGTGATAAAATTGTGAAGGCAACATCTGGACTGTCCGAACTAGGCAAATTATCTTTTGAGGCAGGGTTACGATATTTTTATATAATGCTGCTTCCAAGACTACAATATGGACTAGCTTGTATCTGGGTAGACTTGACTTCAGAAAACTTTTACAAGTTAGATAAGTGCCTCTCAAGATTTATAAAAAGGTTGGTAGGCGTATCTCCAAAAACTTCATCCACGGCTGTTCAAGTTCTAGCAAGGCTGCCTCCTTTATCAGTTTCATTGCAGAAAGAGATGAATCTTCCTTTGACTGATGGTTTTCTTAAAAATCTAAATTTATTCTACGGCAAAGTACTTAAACTTGATCAGGATATCTATCAGACTCCTGCTTTTCTTCAAACAGCTTGGCGTAGCCCTCTCGCAAGTAAGCGCACTTTAATCTGGAGAGCTTCGCTTGACGGATATCACCCCAAGTTCTGTAAAAAAGGAAGAATCATACATGAACGATCATCAACTTGTGTATGCTGTTTTTGCAACACAGCATGCTCATCACTCTTACATGTATTTTCCTGTGCTCATTTGTCTTGTTTATCTTTAAAAACAATAGATACACTGAAATGGGGTAGGCTTATAGGCTTATTTCGTCGTTTCGCTTCGCTCACCGACGCGCATTTTCATTTTATAAGTTTATATAAAACAAGCTAATGCTTATATAAAACAAGCTGTTTTATATAAGGTATTCCCTCTTCGACACAAAAATGTTGTACGTGCAATGGTGGGGATGCCAAATGCAGCGATTGCCGATGCGCGAGAGCAAATAAACCATGCCTCAATTGCTCAGCTCCAAACTGCCTGCGCAAAACTCCATCGGATCAGGTATTTGACAATCATACTAGTAATGGAACCTCAACTCTCTAACATACGATCTGCACAAGATCCAGTAGCCATTACAGAGATAAACGTGTGCTCTGTAGAGACTGGCGACCTCCCTGCCCATATAATGGATAACACAAATCAATAGAGCAATATCGATGTATATTTCAAAGAGTGTATATGCATGGTGCGAAATAGCTTTAAACTACCCAAGTGTAATGCTAGTTGAAAATTTGTGCAAGTCTTGGCGAATCTTTATAGGGAAGCTGCACAAACGGAAGATGATGAAAACAAAGCATTAAAGCTTGCAACAATATTCAGTCAAACAATGCGCTAGGGAATTGGGATCAGGAAAACAAGTGCCCTTCGCAAGACGCTAGAAAGACGAATTTCGATGTGGGAACGCAAAGAGTTGGATAAGCTAATGTCTGAATCGAAAATTCTTCAAAGCATCTATAAAAACCGCAAGTTTAAAAGTCAAAACGTTAACTCTTCGGGTTGGTACCCCAACTATATCAGACTAATTGCAAATGGATGTTTTCCCCATGCCATGAGATTGCTATACAATAATGGTGCAGAGAAGGTAATTCACAAAGTTGACGATGAAATATGCCCCAGACCATCAGTGCGAGATGAACTCATAAGACTCCACCCTGAGTCTAAAGGTATTGAACCATCCTCCGTGATTTCTCAGAAAGTGGTAGGTGCCATGGAACGTCATCAGTATCTTCCTTGATATAGACGTACATCAAATTCGGGAAATTAAAAAAAAACGGAAGCGGTGGCCCTTTAGGACTAGACGCCTTAGACTGGCGAGATATATTGAACGAATATGGATCAGCCTCAAAAGGCTTAGCATCAGCGTTGGCTGACTTAACAATACGTATTGCATCGGAGTCTATCGGGACCTCAAACATGGAAGCATTATTTGTAAGTAGATTAATACTACTGGATAAGAACCCTGGTGTCATGCCAATTGGAGTGGGAGAAGTTAGCATACGAATAATTGGCAAAGTTATATTGACGAATATTCATAGGGATATCTTGAAAGTTGCAGGGTGTACACAATTATGCGCGGGACAGAGATGCGGTGCAGAAGCAGCCATTCATTCAATAATTTCAAATTTTGAGTGTTGGAATTGCGTTTTTCAAATTGATGCATCAAACGCCTTTAATAATATTAACAGAAGCTTAGCATTACATAATATGGAATACATATGTCCTACGATGAAAACGGCCTTTACAAACTTCTATAGAGAAAACCCAATTTTGGTGGTTGAAGAGGAATTTATTGAATCAAGGGAAGGGTTCATTCAAGGCGACCCACTAGCAATGGCAGCCTTTGCTGCATCCTCCATCCCATTGATCCAAGATCTGCAGAAAAAATGTCCAACAGTAACGCATAGATGGTATGCAGATGATGCCAACTGTGTTGGCACAGCAACTGAACTACTTGAAACATGGAAGAATCTGATTACAAAAGGTCCTAACTATGGCTTCTACGTCAACGAAAAAAATGCAACTTGCTTGTCCATCCGGAAAATCTGGAATATGCGAAGTTGATATCTCATAATAATATCAATATAACATGTGAGGGGATTACCATTCTAGGAGCACCATGTGGCACGAATGAGTTCACAAAGCGCTTTATTGAATCGAAGGTGGATAAGTGGATTTGGATGATCCAACATTTAGTTAAAAGAGCCGACATCGATCCGCGAATAGCATATTTCAGTTACTGCAATGGGTTGCAACATAGGTGGCAATATATCACTCGAGTTTGTCAAATGGATTCAACGTTGTTCCAAACCTTATGGAATAGTATCGCACACGAATTCCTTCCGAAAATAATGGGTCGAAATACAAGTGGAGTCTTAATGCAAGTGTTTACGCTTCCAACCAAGCACGGAGGTTTAGCAGTCAAGAACCCACTAGAATACGACCAAGAATATATACGCTCAAGAGAGATGTGCAAACCACTATTGGAAGAAATAAACGGCATCGAACTATTTGAAAAACAAATGAAAGACGCGATTGCAATCCGAGAAGAGAAAAAATATTAAGCACCGAGAAGAAATTGAAACTAATGTTGGAATTGAGGGAAGAACAGAAATCAACAACAAGATATATAAGGGATAAAGGTGCATCACAATGGCTACAAACGTATCCGTCTTCATCGTTAAACCGTATACTGAGTGCATTGAAATTTCACGATGATATTTGCGTACGATATGGATTACAGGCACAGGGTTGTCCAAAGAAATTTTTATGTAGTGGAGACTATACCACAGCCCACGCACTCTCATGTAATCATCGAGGTACGAGTATCCTACGACACGACCATATCAGAAATGCGCTAGCAAAAGAACTTAAAAGATCGTGCAGAGAAGTCACGTTAGAACCCGTGTTGCAAGGGGTGAGCGAAGCGCACCGATTCGAAATATCTACAACAAGCAGGGATGTAAAAGCGCGCTCATACATATCGTGTAGAGGTCTCTTTGGTAGATTGATCGTCCGATCCTTTATGGATATTTGTGTCTACAATCATTTGGAACCATCATATGCTAACCGAAATCCTCTTGAATCACACGCATACCACTCACAGCGGAAGCATGCCAAATATCAAGAGCGAATACATGAGGTAGAGAGGGATATTCCTGCCGATGATCTTCTCAACAACTAGAGGAATCGGGATAGAAGCCTCACAAGTAATTCGCTGAATAGCAGCAAAAGATTCGATGCGAACGGGACGTCAATATTCTGATTGTGTTTCACATGTGCGCACGATATTCAGCATTGCAATCGCTCGAACAGTCTCAATGTGCATTCGAGCAACTCGAATTCCTGCGTCTCAATTGTATCGTAACGACGATACAGAAGAAAGGGCATAAAATAGAGGATAAACAATTACTCATAACTGACATTTATATAAATGCCCCATTTGCAGAAAGCAGTGGACTGGATAATTGTGAAAAAAGAAATTATATATTTAAAAAAAATTATTACTACAGGTCATAGCCATAATGCTGTTCTGACCGCTCATAAAATTGATTATATCTGTGAAATCTATGTTTTAGCTAAGCGCAAGTCGAGCACTCCATGGAAACTGCGAACATCACTTAACGAGTATGGTAGGTTCATTTGCTTTACGAAGTGATTTACACGAGTTATTCCGGGATGAGATAACGAAATATGCAGGTATTTTAGTGAAGGATTTGTGTCAGCACTTGTGGAGCGAGATAGAGCGTCTGCGGCAGTGTTTGCCTTTGCTATGTGTTATCGCATTTCATATTAATAATTCAAAAGTTCAAATTTCCTGCGAGTAAGCTTGTCATTTTTGATTCGATTTTTGGTTAGTGCTTTTAACAGGAAAGCGATTAGTTGCTGATCTGGTTTTTTTTTGAATTTTTGACCTATTAGTATATATGTTCTAAATGATTCAACAAAAGCTGCGGTCTTACGTTCTTTCGCAGGATGTGATTTCTCAGTTTTGTTTTGTGTTCTCGAGAAGAAATCCACTGGTTTACTTTCATTGAGATAAGATAGCGACTAGTGCTATTCTTAATGCATCTATTTCGGTAGTAAAGGGTTGATGGTCGTGGATAACATATAGAGATGCATGAGCAATTTTGGACTTTATATGAACCAGATAGGTAGTTTGTGTTTTATTTAGAAGAAAATTTTCAACATTTTATGAATGAACGGATAGCTTCTGAATATCGAGGTATCCATTGACATAAACTTACTATCCCGAACAAACATTTAAATGATTTTAGTGAAGTTGTCGGAGATTGTTTGATGAGTGACTGCAATCATTCGGGATCTGGCTGAATTTTCTATCATGGATGATGTGACCTAGATATGTTGGTTTAGATAGGGAGTACGAACACATTTTGTGATTTTATATTATTTGGTATTTATCAAGTATTGCACGAAATGCGGACAAGTTACTATCGTGCACCATTATATCAGTACCTGTGACAACGATATCATCGACCGGACATTTCGAACGATAATGTGACTGTGTTCCACAGTCAGTCACATTATCGTTCGAAATATTTATGCATCACGTGAACGCTATGAAATATATGGACGATAAAGATCGGAAAGAGATTCTACTAGCATCTATTGGACCACAAGCATATGGGCTGCTCAAGAAATTAATACCTACGATTGCTGAAGAAAACACAACTTACACTCGCATTGTTGAAACGCTAGACCGTCATTACCGAAAGACAGTTCATATTGTAGCAGCGCGATACAAATTTGCAACGATCGATATGAAGCCGGGGCAGAATTATGCACAGTGGATCGCAGAAGCCAGAGATCTAGCTAACAAATAGTTATGGCAAATAATTAATTTGCTATATGAGTAAGCTGTATTTGTTTTTGCAGCTCTATATGCGTCGTTTCCATTGTTCGAGCTATGTTAACCACAATTTTGAGCGTCAGTGACTTCTATACTAAGATTGTTTGTCTAATAAGAGGATCCTTCAGGCCAGCAATGAAGGCCTCTCTAATTGATTCATCAGCTAGTACTTTCGCTGAGGCATCTTTAAAATCACAGTATTCAGATAGCATGTTGAATTGACGGATATAGTCATTAATGATTTCGTTATATACTTGATTTCTAGTAGACATGCAATTTCCAGCATGAATAATGTTTGTGCTTTAAGGAATGTTTCGGTCAGGATCCCATTCGCTTCTTTGTATTTTGTGCGCTCTGTAATTAGCTCATATACTTTTGTCGATACGAAGTTGATAAGTAGATGCAGCTTGTTAAGAGGACGAGAGGCATTGAGGATAAACATATTATCGAGACATTTCTTGAAAGTTCGTATAAAGTCCTTTTCATTAGCTGATGTTGTTTCATATTTATTTTCGAACTTGCTCGCACTAAGCATCAAATCAATTAATTGAGTACACTTTATTGAATAAAATGTTGAGAAATAAGGCTCAGAAAAGTACAACTTATCTTAGAGAATACTACAGATGGCTTTATTCAGAGTTTCATTTTTTGAAATTATTGAAGCAGCAATGTGTTAATGACTATCAGATAGAGCTTTTATATTATGCAACTGTATGCTCTACTCTATACATACCTTATCCAATGTAGGAAGACATTCCTTAAAATTAATAAGCCGCTTTACGTATCCATAAATTAGTCCAGCAAATTAGCGGATAGAATATAGAGCCGCTTGAAAGTTTTTGATAAAATATAGAACTGATTGAAAGTTCTATGCACAAACTTTTAAAAATCAAATGGTTTTAATCCTTCGTATTTGTCTGAATTTCATGATCACAGCATGCAGGGATTCAAATAACGATAAGTACTGAGAAAAATACGATTTCAAGTAAACAACAAAGTTGCGGAAATTATTACATTTTAGTTGGAATTAAATCACAACTACGCATTTTAATTAATTTGAAAGCATATTTTGCATAATTAGTATATATAAAATTTCAGGTGATGTAGTTTCGATACCCGTGATCAATCGCAAAAATGTAAATCCATGCATTGATAATATTTGCTTTCCTCTAAGACTGATAAGACTTTAAAGCATTGGTAATGTTAGGCTAAATTATTGAACAATGTCGTAAATTTGAAATTAAAGTACATTTATTTCGACAATTCGTTTAATATATAATTGATTTTAACGTATTGAATAATTCCTGCTTTTTGTTAATTAAGACAATAATTATCAAGCCGTTCAAATTAGATAAATCTTATAGACTGTTAATATAAAGTATTATGATTTATCAAAGGGCATAAGTGTTTGCTGATTTTACAAGAACCATTAAATATTGTTGTAAAAATGTATAAACTGATTCTAGAAACGAATAATATCGGTAAATATTAGTAAAGAATACGAAGTATCATAAATAATCAAAGTCTACCGTTTATAAGATCAATAGGTGTTGGATAATACAGTACACGGAAGAACACAACTTGAAATTCTGTATTTGGCTCAAAATTTTGCATAGGACAAAATCTCAATAAAAGTATGTAGTAGAAACTATCAGTTTTTAGTATCATTTTTAAAAAGCGTAACATTTATCTGTTCTTACTTTTTTAGAAGAAAGTATCATGCATGCAATGATAGTGATTGCCGATGACATTGGACGACTTATTAGTGGTAGTCATGAATTTTCCAGTTTATTTCCTGCGAAAATAAAGAGAGAAATACATCCTGATCGAATTGATAAAGAATTTCGGATTTCTAATCAAAAGCACGAATGCATAAAGAAGCTGAAACAATTATGTCAGGAAATAGAAATATCAATCAAGAAACTTTTGAGGTTTTTAAGATGTCCAGTCAGTGAGAAGATCTAAATAACAATGTTTTCGATATACTTTGTAGTAACAAGATGTGATTGCTAAAATTTTTGATATATTTTCATTAGAATAAGGTATTTTTACCAACAAACAAACAAAAAATAAATAAAATAAATAAATAAATAAATAAATAAATGAATAAATA
>WNNJ02003118.1:0-13143 GCA_012934845.2 Pomphorhynchus laevis
ATATGCAGTGTTAACGAAACTGAAAATTCTAACTATATATTATGGGTGAGGTCCAATGGGTACTTGATATTCTACTTTTAATATTTCAAGTATAAATTATACATAATACATACTTTGTATGACCAAAGCTATACATATAATTTCGTTTATACAAAATATGTATCATACACAATTTATATTTAATACATCAATTGTAGGATATCAATCACCATTAAACCTCACTCACTTGTTTATATATAATATAAATAATTAATATTATATACAGTAAATTTTTTATTAAATTTTTATTTGTAAACAATTTATGTTAATAACAAATGGCTAGCGAATGTCAGGGAAGAACATTAGCAAATTTGCTTGTTTGTTTGCCCGCTCTCTCTCGATATGCTTATAATAATATATTTACTCAACATTTAGATAAATAATTAAGATAAAGATATTATCTGCATTTGATAAAATTGTTCAATTGTTACACGACAACTTAAAATTACAGTTATGGACTTTCTATGTAATGTAGAATAAATAAATAAAATTTTAAGTTGTACGAATAATCAGTGTTAAATGAAATCAAATCAGCTAACTGAGTTACGTATTCAATATAATTATAAAATTTTAAAAAATGCTGAACTTAAATTTTACAATAATATAATAAATAATTAACTAATTATTAAAATAATAATTGCTAAGATTTTATATAATTTAATAAATGTAAGTATATGATGACATGAAATAAGCAATTTATCTAAGCTACAATTAAGGAATATATATGTGATCATCATCGGAATAATTTATAGAAAATAAAAGGGCAATGAATAAATTCTCGGAGGTGACTTTTAAATATATCAAAAGGCAGCCGAAACAACTGATGATAGTTCACCCTACTGATAAGTGTTGACGGCTACCATCAGCTCGTCTAGGAGTGATAAAGAATTCTGCATTGCTAGTAATCGAATTCCGGTTTTTGATGACATCTACGATTATATATACGGATTAGTTTTAAATTTATACGAGTGCAGATTCTGATCGTCCATTAATGACGATACTGATAAACAATACATTAAACACGAATCCGAGTTTACACTGTCTGCCTGGACCTCCATTGAAGTACTTAATTGATAATATTATAAAGCCAAAAAGATTGGTGTTATACACAGGCATTTCGTGACAGGTGAAGAACACCAATCTTTTTGGTTATACAATTATATATATACAAAATTGTGTTGCTTGATAGACTGGACTTTGATTCACGACTTCCAGTCACCATGTCACTTCTAGACGACCAATGAGTACCCGGCAACACTTATCAGTAGAATGAAGTACTCACTGGCCGTTTCGGTTGCCTGTGTGACATTGTGAATAAAGACGTTTCCGACACTTTGCTTAATTGTCACTTTCAAGTACCTCTTAAGGAGTCCCAGCTGCTGTGTAATGCGGAAATATCTGGATATTTTATATATATAGTTATTGCGGAAAAACGCTTGAAACTGTAGTCCAGTAGATAAAGCTGGCTACGATTTTTTTTATCCATATGTGCTGCTAAATAACTGAATTTCGATCATTAGCTCCATCAGTCTAATGTATCACTCCGAGACGCTCCTAACCACCCAGCAGTCATCGTCAGTCGGATGAAGTGGTTAGGGTACGTTTCGACTGCTTTTGTGATAACTGGTAAAGACACTAGCAATTCCTTAAGCTGCTAGACGAAACTCAGGAGCATAAAGCGTTTTTATTGGCTCGCTGCGTGTGTGGACATTCTACTTATTCTTTATATAAGGCAAAAATTCGTATCCGTTGCTTACAAGGGCATTGGATTTCTCATAGCATTCCAAAAGGAATGCATTATTCACAATCGCCTAGGATTATCAACTGCCTAAGATAACTACTTATACGGTGGTGATCCATCACAGCTAAGTGGTGGATCACCACCGTCTGGGATTTTTTGAATCAATTACAAATTTTTTAAATTTATAATTCCAAAAGTACGGGGAATTTGGAATTTATAATTTCAAAACTAACCATAGTGTTTGAATTATAAATTTAATATATACGTGATAACTATTATTAAAAAATCAACGTCCGAGATTTTCCTAGTAAGTTTAAGATTTTCAAAAATGTTTTAGTTTCATAAACATTATTGATGATTTTTCAAATTCTAAAAATGTACATTAAATATTATAGATTTTAAGTGATTTCCTTGTACCAATGATAGGCTAAGTGATAAGTCGGGTCGTACATTGCTGATCTGACTAAACATTTATGGACTAATGCTGTTGACTATATATGCTAACTTAGTTTTTTAATATCTGTCTTTTATGCAAGTCTTAATCAAATTTTAATTATTTACCTATTTTTAAACTTATATTAAGATAAAATTAAAATTATAGAACCCATTAATATTTTGATAAATCAAAATTATTTAAAAGTAGAGACACATTTTATTTATCTACATTTAGACCAATAAAATATGTTCCAATGGGAGTTAATAGTAGCCCTATTATAATAGCTAACTTATTTTTAAGCTTTATAGAATATGAATTTGTTCATAACTGTAATATATGTTTTGATATATTTATGATATTTGTGTATTTAACTCTAAGAATTTTTATACATCGTATATTATTTATTAGTCAATACATAAACATTGACTTTTATTTTAAATTTTAATTATAAATTCTATCGTTATATAAATATATATAAAATGTTAAATTTTATAAACATATTTGCTGATTTTTCAAATTCTCAAAATGCACTTATAATATCGTAGATTTTAATCGTAATTTTCTTGTAAAAAATTCCGAAATTATTAAATTTTGTCTAAAATTGCTGATATGAGGAAACTTTTATAAACTAAAGTTCATTTTGATACTAAAAAATTATGAAATAAAGAATTAGATAACACAAAAATAAATGATCAATGTCTAGTAAATTATAATGACCAAATTACTGTAGAAACAATAATAAATTGAAATATTCAGATTAAAAGTTTAATAAAATTGTTGGTACCATAAATTAGCGACTACGGGATGAAATTCAATCTATATCATGTGTTGAAATTTCACTAAATTCATTGTCTAGTATCTGTGACACCTTAACTTTTATTCTGTTTCTCGCCCACCTAATTCCATTAGTTTACTTTCATTCGCTTTTTATTCTGATTTTGTAACATTTTATTGTTTTATTCATTAGTAGATTTGTAGATTATGGATATGTCCATAATTGTCACCTATGCATGATTTTTATACAATTTGTCTTAAAATACATAGTAACCATATTTGTAGACACATGTTTATATCTATTATAATAAATTATCTACTAATAATAGACTTTATACATCAACTTATTCATATTAGACAGAGAAAATTACTTATTTTAGAGTATTAAAAAAGAAAATTAGCTGAATATTAAACTTACATTTTGAAATAAAATGGAAAATGAGATTAGTCAAAACTGAGAGTATACGTATTTTATACGAAACAAATGTAAATATGTATATATCTAAATTTTAAAATGTTCCATAAATCTTAAGATAGAAGTTTTCCATTTTGTAAATATATAAAAGTTTCATAAATCAATAAGTGTTTCCCATTTCGTAAATACTTACCAATATTCTATTTACAGCTGTACTGTCATTATTCGGCATCGGTGTGTAAATTGCAAGAGCAATACAGTTCCCCAAAATTGTTGCCAATATCATGTATTCGAAAGGTCCGCATAAGTTAAGGTAAACATAGCAAAACAATACTTTTATGATAACATGACTTCATAACAAAAAGTATATATTTTAAAATAAATAGTAATATAAAAATATTCAGACAATAAATAAAATTCAGATTGTATATATTATATAACTTGTTGTTACACCTGTTATAAAACATACACCGGTGTACTCATAAATAAATCAATATGTTTTCCTCACATTGCGGTATTAACACCGGGCAGTATTCTAAATATCTCCATCAGATCTAGAAATAGAACCCAGTTATTCTTGCAATATTCAAAGTCGCTGCGTATGCCTAGTTAGTCATCAAATATGTGACGACAAACTTTAGCAACGGCAGGAACGTTTTGTTCTTACTGAGCTCATCAGTAAAATGACCACAATAATAATCGATGTACATCTTAACACACGCTTAAATAGTGTTCGAAGCTCGAAAAGCAGAACTACCCTTAATATGAATCATCAGATATAATTTAGTATGCGCTCTGTGCATGGCAGTGCGTATTGTAGCTTAACCATGCATCAGACACTACATTCTTTTTAAAAGAAATGGTTTTAAGGGACACATTCTAGTGTACAAATACATAAAATATAATTTGTTGGTTACACCTGCCCTGCGACACACACCGGTGCACATATAAATATATCAATGCTTTCTTCATAAGGAGGCATAAATACAAGGCAGCATTCTATTTATACTCATCAGACAACGAAATAGAACCAAATTATTCTTACAATATTCGAAGTCTTATATGATGACTGGGCAAACATAGCGACTTTGAATATTGCAAGAATAATTTGGTTCTATTTCATGGTCTGATGAGGATATATAGAATGCTGCCTGGTGTTTATGCCTCCTTGCGGTGGAAACATTATCTATTATGAGGAGTATAAATTGCATCTCGATTTTAGCATCATAACAAACAAAACGTACATTTATTTGTTTCTGATACGATTTGTTTATTTTAATGATGCTGACTAGTAGCAGGTAACGAAATATAAAAATAAATTAGTGTTTTAGTGATGCTGTTTTGAAAATTTCAAATTTATAAAAATGGATTAAAACAAGCTATTTTTAAACCCATGAGTATATTAAAGTTTGAATAAAGGATATATTTTTGCTTAAATTTACTTCGTTTTTTTGACAAAGTGTCATCACCCAGAATGGTCATTATAAATGATCGTTATAAATGTTCATCCTAAATTTGGTATAATCATTAGTGCAATTGTGATACAAACCTAATCAGATATTTTTTGATGTAATTAATATTCATTTTTCATTACGAAAATGTTCAAAATAAGAATTTTGCCCCAGTTTGATGCTAGAGGGTTTGCACGAATCAAAACATGGCAAATGAACTTTTTAACAGTATTACGGTCATCGTAGAATTCATCTTATCATACATTACACAATTTACGACTATTGAAGAAATATTTCTAAGATAAGAAATATTTCTAAGAAATACTTCTAAGCCTCATTTGTCGATTTTGCCTTATTTGAATAAATCACAAAAATGTAATTAAAACATAACATTACATCATTGTGTTTACATATAATTAAATAATTGTCAGCCGCTGATCCGAGTAATAGGTACATGGCGTCACTGGAATGTGTAGTGTAGTATCGTATGCAACGAGACTACTCCACATGTATTTTAATGAAAGACTTAGTCTTTCAATGAAAGACTAAGTAGCTTACTATGATCCTTTTCCAGTAATATTGTTGGAACGTTCTATGTGGCTGACGTTTCTCGGGTACATTTGAAAATAGCATTGTCATATAAATTGGGTTAAACTTGATGCTAGAAGTTGATTTATCATATCTACAGTGTTGTAGTTAAATTTGAGGCGCTCCTATTGTCAGTTAACTGGTATCAGAAAGGTGTAAGCAAACATTGCTTTTAAGTTTTTAAATAGCTTACCAGCTTGTTTCGGTCACAATGATAACTTGAAAATAGTTCAGTATTAAAGTGCAAGTACATAAAGAACAAATTTACAAGCAATAATAGTCATTAAAACAGATAAATATTGAATGTCAGTGAATTTTGGTATCATCATAGTGTAAATTCATTATAGGAATGGTGTTGATTTTAGAATCAAAACTCAATTTATCGATCGATTTTCTCACCAACTATTAGTTACTTTACGATTATTTTAGAAATATATAATCAATACAATCTTGAGTATAAGTTATCGAAATGAGTTTTATTTGCAGCATAGTTTGGGTTAGTGTTGTAAATAACATTTGATTCTTTTTTTTTGTCTAAAATTTGAGTTCACTCGCTTATCATTGTGTTAAAATCTGACAATTATTATTCGAACGTATATTGAATCTAGATTGAAAATTAAAGTTGCTCATATTGTTGTATTTCTAAGAAAAGTGTTTAAAATATGTTATACCAAAAAATTTTAATTTGCCTAATCTTTTAACTCCGCAGTGGCCGGTTCCAAGCCCGTGATGAGAAACGAGGAAGGTTGGCGATAGACTTTGGGCAAGCCAGCCTTAAAAGAAAACCGTGGCATCAACATTATGAAATGATCTTTCAATGCTCTAAACCTCAGGATTACGGCGTCTCCGGAGAGCGACGCGCTCATGTACGGCCTAGCCAATAAGTCATCAAGGGTCTGTGCCGTAAGCCAAAGATGCCCTCGATAGAACCAAATGGAGACAATTTTCAAAAGCAGCGGATTTTGTTTTTACACGGGAAAAGCACAAAAGGAAAAGATTTTGCTTAATCATTTCTTTAAATATTTTTAATTTGCTCAAGAAATGAAGTGATAGATTTATTTTGCTTTGAATATTTATAATACTGTGATAAATATAAATCATTAACTACGTTGTTACAAGGAAATTAAACAATAGCTAATGGAAAATGTTTCATTTTTGGAAGCTGTTGATCCGAGCATAGGCACATAAAAAGCTAAACTTTTGAACATACGCTCAAAAACTTACGCTCACAAACTTGAACATGAACATACGCTCACAAACTTTTGAACAAACGCTAAGAAATAAATAAAGGTTTTCTAACAAATATCAAGCTGTTAAATGAATGAAGACATCATAAAAAACAAACAAGTCAAAAATGTCAAAAATGGCAAACCAGCCAGCTTTAGATTGGCCACAGTCATCTTCTTTATTCTTCCACTTTACAGCCTCAGGTCCGGGGGATCTGAGCCCACCAACCGACCCAACACGTCGCCTTCCAAATAACCACCCGGGGTCTTTCACCCCCCCCCCCGAAAGAATCCAATCGGCGCGGACTATGCTGGGTAAACGAGAGACGAGGAGCTTAAAAAACATTAGCCTTTACTCTCAGGGACGTCATCTCGATAAGACTAACCCGGAGATAGTCCAAGTGCCCCAAAGGCGCACATGGGTTTTCCCATTTAATAACAGATTTTGAGCCCGTTTCAGGGCCCACCTATCTTTATTCAAACGTTTGAATCTATCCAGGTCAGCTTTTACTGACCACTTCACTATAACGGCAAACTCCAGGTATTTTACTCGACTTGTAAAGGTGGGGAATGGTTCAGAGGCAAATATGGAGGAGAGCGCAGAGAATGCAAATCTCTTAAGTTTTTACTTTGTTGCAGGGGAGTCATGAAAGACCACTACCTGCGATTTTGCGGAGTTAAAAAAAGATTGGATTGGGGTAGCTGGTCTTTTAATCTGAACATACGTTCAAAAGCATGCGCACATTCATTTGCATATTATTTGTACTAATTTAGGTAATAGTGTATCTAAAAATATATTTAATGTAAAAAATTGGATTTACAAGGCTGCATGTTTATTTGATACATTTAGAGGGAAGTATAATGTAGGCCGCCATGTAGATGTTCAATGGGTTTTTGGTCTCATTGAAAGAGGAACAAGAGAATGCGTTCTTGTTCCGGTGCCAGATATGAGTGTTTCGACATTAATACATATTATAGAAACCTTTATAGCTCCGGGGACTTTAATAATAAGTGATAAGTGGAGGTCGCATGCCCGACTAGGAGATAGTTGTGACTTTGAACATAAAGGTGTTAACCACTCTTATAATTTTGTTTCCCCAGAAGATCCTATGGTTCATACCCAGAACATCGAAAGTTTATGGCTTCACGCCAAAAAGAAGTTGAAGTCACAATATGGGACTAATAGAAAGATGTTGGAAGGTTACCTGGTTGAATTCATGTTTAAAAATAAGAATCCTATTAAGAGAAAAAGGTTCAATCATTTTTTGATATTATTGTCTTCTTTGTATGATTAAATAAGCTTTTTAATTTAAATTTGTGCTTTTCTTTATATTATTTACATTTTATTTTTTTCTTCTCTTTTTATAATTTTTCAAAAACGGCATGAAATATCAAAAACGGCATGAAATATCAACAACGGTATGAAATGTCAAAAACGGTATGAAACCATAAAGAACCGATACGTTTAATGCAAGTATATAACAAGCATATTACAAGCAATAATAGCCATCAAAAGAGATAAATAAATAGAGAATATACATCTTGTGAGTATATACAGTATTATAAATATATATTGTAAATGTACTTATTTATCTTTCATATATATATTGTAGACTTGAATTCATGTCTTACTCCATATTAGTTAATGATGGTTTTATATACATTATATGAAAAAAGTTTTCTTTATTATTGCAAGGTTTTAATATACAGTGTCCTATTCAAGTTGAAAAGGACACTGTGTGTTGAAAGCTTACAATAATAAAGAAAACTTTTTTCATATAATGTCTATAAAACCATAATTAATTAATAAACATAAATAGATAATAATTTTTAATCTATGAATCGATTAAAAATTAATTATTTCTAATCGGTAGATACATCTAATTGATTATCTAATCAATTATCTAATCATCTAATTTTGAGAATAAGACAATGGAGGATTTATCTAAACGTTTAAGTAAAGGTAAAAACATATTTAAATATATACAGAATTTCGGCATATAAATATTTCAATCTCTTATTTCTCAAAAATAAGAATTTGTTTTTTGAAAGTATCAAATAGTTTACATTTAAACTTCACAAAAGAAAAACATAATTCGTGAATTATTTGTGATAATAAGTTGATTTTTAAAAGTTCTAATAATAACAGCATAATTATGATATTCTTAACATTGTATTTATTAATAATATTGTAATATATCTAAGTCTTAAACGTGATGCATATGTATTTAGTTTAATGTATAATTGAATAGTGTATACTGATCAAGTTCATTTATTAAATAAATATGTAATTAATTAGAACATTTAATAATCAATTTATTATATAAGTTCATTTATTTAATTTATTACAAATGATATACGATGAACAGCAAACAAAAGCGCCAAATCAATGGTTGCTTCTTAAGACTGCAAATATTTGGTTCTGTTATACTAATTAATTCTTACATATTTCAATGCAAGAAATACAGACAGAGCGTTAACAAAGCATATCTTTATTATCTTTGATATTCAATGTATTTGTTAACGACTATGCTAGTTTGTATTAGTTTTAACTAAGGACATAAACAAATTATGACAGCTATACATATAAAATTATTAAATTATAATACTATTATATTATTGTTTTATACTTTATAAAACTATTTAAGGATAAAAAATATAGAATGATCAATATTAGTATGCTACAGCCTAAATGATTTTGCAGATATAAAAAATTGGTGAAAATTTTAATATAATTGTTCAAAGCATCTTAAGCTAAACGCATCGCCTAAAAATTTTCTAAGCCTTAATATAGAAGAAAAAGGATACTTCCACTCTACAATCCTTAAACAGAGTTTTCTGATTATATTATTTTTATTGAATAGAAACAGTGATCGCTTAGGATTCTCAGTATCATATGAACGCTTGACTTTTCTCCTTTTCCGATTAAACATAGCTGTCTGTATGGCCTGTGTCCAACCAGTTGTAGTATGTTGCCCAGAAGGTTGAAAATCCAGCAGGTTAAATGCATGGACGACTTTACTTTTCTGAATATCTTCAGGTAAAACGTCATTTTCATCATTAGCAGTTGGGTAATACATGTGATTGAACATCTGAATACAAACAAAATTCAGAATATACGGATGCTATTCATTAAGTATGCATAGCATTCTACCAAAATATTTTTTTGCCTTCTGAATACTCATGATATAATGATTTAAATGTAAATCCAACATATAAACGTAGTGAGTTGAGTTTAAAAACAATTACTACAAGTCTCTGTCCGATTATGAACAAAAAGGGTATAAAGGTTGAATCAGATAATAAAACTATGCCTATATTATATTGGAATCCAAAATTACATAAAAATCTAATAAAACCTAGGTTCATATGTAGTGCCTTAAAATGTACATTGAAACCACTTTCTGTCTATATGAATAAAATACTTAAAGTAATTAAAGCACACTTTGCAAATATTGCAAGGTAATCGAAATTAATACTGGTATAAAACACTATTTCAGTATTAATTCTACAAAAGAATTTTTAGAACAGACAAAAGGAATTAATTTTCAAAATATAAATACATACGATTTTAGTACGCTTTATACAAATCTAGATTTAGTAGATATTAAAGAAGCGTTATTAAAATTAATTAACCTTTTATTCGGAAAAAGATATACATATATATGCTATAATAACTATAACGTCTATCTAACAAAAATTAAGCCATCAAGTAAATAGAAATATATGGATAAAATTGAATTAATAGAATCCTTAAATATTTTGATAAATCAAAATTATTTAAAAGTAGGCACATCTATATTTAGACAAATAAAAGGTGTTCCCATTGAAAATAATAGTAGCCCAATTATAACTGACTTGCTTTTAAGCTTTATAGAATATGAATTTGTTCATAACTGTGTAAAAACTAAATCTAAACTATATAAGTATATGAAACATATGTTTCGATACATTGATGATATATGTCTATTTAATTCTAATAATTTTTATTCAATTAGTTAACAAAATTATCCAGAAAGCCTTATTCTTAACAAAACCAATATTGATGATAAAGAAGGTGTATATCTAGATATGAACATTAGATAAACATTAACTAAAACTACTATTAATTTATATCGTAAAGATGACATTTAAATTTACAAGAAACATATTTTTGCATGAACATTCATACATACCATATAATATATAATATAATACATTAAATAATGAAATTTTAAGAATTGCAACAATATGTAATGATATTGGCTTTCTTCAAAATCATTTAAATAATTTAATAGATACATATTTTAAACTAGGTTACTATAAAAATAACATCAAGCAGAAAATAGTAAAATATATAAATCAGCGCAATAATATCAAAAATAAATTTAAACTCTTAAGTGCCAAATTTTTATGGATGAATGATAATAATAAATATACTTTGCATTGGAATAAGATACTATATAGTTTTATCAGAGGAATTACGTCCTTAGCACGTATTTGGCTTTGCTGCGATGTTGGGTTAAGGAATTAGTGGCTTAAACCTGATAGCATAACAGTTCCTCCAGATGACCTATAATCCTTATTCTGATACAACGTCTGTTATTTATTAGTCAATTCATAAAATTGGCTTTTTTTAATTTCAATGTTTTATTTTTCTTGATATAAATTATAAAATATCTTAAAACAATTATTTATTTTATTATTTAATTATTAAATTTTGATTTAGCATTATTTAGTTTTGTATATTTTATAGAATGAACAATTGCATACACGAGCGAGTATCATCATTTGGTCGGCTTCATAAATTATCCTCGTGTGAATTCTTTAATCCTAGATGCAGCACTGTACACTACAATCAGCGTAGGTGGACCTCATTAGCAGTGAGCCTACGCCTACCTTTCGTGTTTCGGTCCTTTAATTATCTGCTAAAATTTTCCTCTGCTGCCTTTCTGTAAAAACAATCCATACAGTTTGTAGGAAAATCATTTCCACTTGTGCAAACTGTACGTTGTATCCATCGATTGAAACCAACGTGGTATCCGTCGATTGGTTTCAATCGACTGATACAACGTACAGTTTGCACAAGTGGAAATGTTTTTTCCTACAAACTGTATGGATTGTTTTTACAGAAAGGCAGCAGAGGAAAATTTTAGCAGATAATTAAAGGACCGAAACACGAAAGGTAGGCGTAGGCTTACTGCTGATGAGGTCCACCTACGCTGATTGTAGTGTACAGTGCTGCATCTAGGATTAAAGAATTCACACGAGGATAATTGATTAAGCCGACCAAATAATGGAGATTTATTTTATAATTATATTAAATATGAAGACTCAGTTAGCTGATTTGATTCATAGCGAAGAATACTTTTTTAATGTTCAATATATATCGATCAGTCGACGCTGTGTATATAAGTAGTGGCATTAGCAACAGTAAGTAACACTACACATAAAAACACATTTTTATCAACAGTTATCAAAATTTTAGAGTACTAATGTGGTCAATCAACAAAATAATCGCATATTTAATTTTTGTTATTTTGTCTAGATTATTAGTTTGTTAAATTGTTAATAACACCAATAAAATATTAAGATATTAAAATATTAACACTAATAAAATATTAACTACTAAATTAACTTGGATAAATTACTAATCGATACGCCTTTTTCCCTAGTTTTGATAACGTGTTTATTATTCAAATTAATGATCGAATACAGAAGAATCAGGATCTCATTTAAAACGTAGCATTTAATTCAAAAAATATTATTTATTACATCATATATTTTGAACATGTTTTGCGCTGAATAAACATGAACTCTTGAATTTAGGGTTCATGACATAACATAGAGGGTCGAAAAAGGTAGTAATCTGTTGATCCAATGCTTAACAATACTCTGTTGATTTAATGCAAAGTCACACAAATTGACAGCAAACTAATGACGTTTGCAAATGCTTTGTTTATTACAAACACAATAAACTTGAACACTTGTGTTCTTGTTTATTGAACATACCGTTCAAAAACGATACTCTCAGTAGATTAAAACTATTTTCTCTAAAGTGGAATCTTGAACATTTTATAAGGACCCACAAGTACCATCACATTTCATTTTAAAATGAGCGCACTAATTGAATCGCAACAGAGTAATTTAGCTGCAATAATAAGTCAATTTAAAGTGTAAAGATTAAAAAGTCGGATCAATCACATTTATATGATTTCTTTATTTGATTTGTAACGCTTTAGTGCTATATTATTTTTTGCACTAAAAGTGAGTGAATCAACGAAATATTTTATAACTTATGATCATAATGCAAGCAATCGTGTTCTAGAATGCTTTTGCGCAGCCAAACAGACAGATAATATCTTATATATCGACAACATTTTATCAAGTATATGTTTGCAAATTCAGATATCTCAAGATTAATCCTTGGGTTTCGTATTGAGGTGACAGAGCATATCGCTGCATGCATCAAGTAGAACATATAAATGCTAATC